>JARQOD010001578.1:0-95144 GCA_033576555.1 Oophaga sylvatica | reverse complement strand
AAAAACCATGGGCCTTGACAGTCTTTAATACCAGGCCGCAGCAGTCTGCATTTTACTTGGCTTGTTAACAAAAATAGTGGGACCCCTACGCCGTTTTTTTTTCAAGGGGATCCCCTATTTTTGTTAACCAGCCAAGCTAAGCAGACTACTGTGGCCTGGTATTATCAGGCTTGCAAGGTCCATGGATATTGGATCCTTACCAGCCTGAAAAACCAGGCCTCAGCGGTCTGCTTC
Source organism: Oophaga sylvatica (assembly GCA_033576555.1). Lineage (NCBI taxonomy): Eukaryota > Metazoa > Chordata > Amphibia > Anura > Dendrobatidae > Oophaga > Oophaga sylvatica. Next base: position 94,910 of record JARQOD010001578.1, on the reverse strand, counting down.
ATCTGGCTGGTTAACAAAAATAGGGGGGACCCCACGCCAATTTTTTTCGAGGGGATCCCCTATTTTTGTTAATCAGCCAAGATATGCAGACTGCTGTGGCCTGGTATTATCAGGCTGGCAAGGTCCATGGATCTTGGCTCCTTAACAGCCTGAAAATCCAGGCCTCAGCGGTCTGCTTCATCTGGCTGGTTAACAAAAATAGGGGGGACCCGACGCCATTTTTTATTCGAAGGGAACCCCTATTTTTGTTAATCAGTTCCCTCTGACGTCACTGATTGTGTCCCTGGCTGACCTGAAGTGAAAGTGGAAAGCAATCAATTAAGCTTTCCACTTCCTCTCCTGTCAGCCAGGAGAGGAACTCATTCATTTGGGGGTTTACTGTGAGGCTGCAGCATTAGCTGCGGTCCCTGCAGTAAACATTAACCCTTTCTGAAGGATTACACCGTGGGACCTGACTGTGCATGGGATAGGTAAAAATAATTTTGCTTTTTTATTTTATTTTTATTACAGGAAATGGTTTTTGCAGTCAAATAAAAGATGGTCAAAAACATGTGTCTTTATTTCATTAAAATGATTTTTAATTAAAGTGTGTGTGTTTTATTTTTATTTCATGCAATAGGATTAATAATTGATAGTTGTCTAATTGACAGCTCTCAATTATTAACCTGGCTTAAGGTCACCTTTCAATTGCAATGTGGCTTTAACCCCATATTAACCCATTCGCCACCGCTACAGGGCAATGGTAATAGACGGGCAAAGTGCCAGAAAGGGCGAATCTAATTATAGATTTGTCTTTTCTGGGGTGTCTGGGGGCAGATGTTAGTAGCCAGGGGGGGCCAAAAATAATGGTCCCTCTCTGGGCTATTATTATCTGCCCCCATTCGCTGGCTTTGTCTGTCTGGTTGCAAAAATAGGGCGGGAGCCCACACATTTTTTTTAAACAATTTTACACCTAATATATATATATATATATATATATATATATATATATATATATACACATGTCATTGAATTTGTGACACATATATATATATTTATATTTATAGTTCATACACTTCTACATAGTATAATAGCCGCTAATTCAATTGCAGGCTTTTGTGAAAATGCAGAACCCGACATGAAATGACACTTGGTGTACATAGGGTTAACCATGTCTTTTCATGTCCTTTGCTATCTGATTTGCACAAACAATTACATCAGTCTATGTGTGCAAAATTTCACACCTGTAGGGTTAATTAAAGGTGTAAATTCATAGCAAAAAAGTCCGGTTTTTTTACAACGAATTTACACCTTTAATTAACCCCTACAGGTGTGAAATTTTGCACACATAGACTGATGTAATTGTTTGTGCAAATCAGATAGCAAAGGACATGAAAAGACATGGTTAACCCTATGTACACCAAGTGTCATTTCATGTCGGGTGCTTCTGTCTTTTCACAGAAGCCGGCTTTACCCGGCAATTGAATCAGAGGATATTTTACTATGTAGAAGTGTATAAACTATACATATATGTATATATATATATATATATATGTCACAATGACATGTATATATATATATATATATATATATATGTATTCTATGTGTGTATATTTAGTGTTTACAAGGAAATAAAGGTTTTTTTTAGTTGCGATATTTTGTTCCCATAGACTTACATTGGACTTCCGGTATCGGAATCGGATATCGACGATATTTAGTGATATCGGCGATACCATTTCGATCCAATATTTTTAGATATCGAGCAGTATCGCTCAACACTATTAGCAATCAAAATATTTGACACTTAATGAGTGAACTTTAGCTAAGTCAAAGTGGGTGTTATCAAATACTTTTCACTGTGTGTATTCTGCTCCTTGTATCAGTTGCCATCCGATAACACCCACTTGGACTTAACAAAAGTTAACTTACTAAGCACCATTACTTTGAATGCTAACAAAAGGTACTATATCATCTGTGGATATAGGATTGCGCAAATCCTTCCATCCCTTCATGTAATAATAGACCGACTTGATCTTAATGATGTTGAGATCTGGGCTTAGTGGTAGTCATATCATCACTTCCAGGACTACTTGATCTCCTAAAAGCAAGGTACAAACAACTATGTATTCTCTCATCCAAGAGAATTATGTATATTATGCAAATTAATTACAATCTGTTCAAACTCTGAACTTAGTTTGTTCCAAGTGTGAGCATAATGTGACCCGATTCTATCAGATAAGAAGATGGAGAAAACAATTTCTCCATCTTCTTCAGATGTTACCCAGTACAGTCTAATGGTTTCCACGAATTATCCTGATCAAATTCAGGCATGCATTGATTTTTTTCCTCTGACCGGCTAGGAAAAAGTTTGACAAATGCACAGCCCTGTAGCATAACATAAGTCCAGGTGCTAGCTGATGTTTTGTCGTATTTCACTTGGACCAAGAATACACCTGTTCACGAGCCCTTAATCTGTACATTGTTCTTACTGACATTGGCTGTTTGCTTGGGGTTATCCTAAAGCAGAATATATTTGAAGTCAATAAGGTGCCTCATTGAACATATTGTATCACTGAGTAGATTATTAATCCTGACCAAATCCACAATTCCATTTGCTTAAATGCTGTCCAAAACTTGTATAGAACCGCCAACATGCAGCAAGCTTCAATATTGTCTACAGATTTTCATTATTGTACCACTCTCCAGTTCTTGAGCAAACAAACTGCCTTCTATCAATGCCAAAAAGGTAAAATGTTGTCTAATCAGTCAAAAGCAATTGCTGACATTTTTCTGCATAAGAATATTTACAAGAGTTGAGCGAAACCGGTCGGTCAGATTCATAAGTCGCTGTCTTTCGCCAAAGTCGGGTTTTGCCGAGCGAAACACGACCATAGCGTGAAGTCGGCCATGCGTTCGACAAAGCAAGCGTCAAAGTCGGTTTTCCCATAATGCTTGCAAGCGCCTTTTTTCAGCCAATGAGCAAAGACGTACACTGTGGGCAAGGAGATGATATGGGCAGCGTTCACCACCATCTTAGAGAAGGGAATTGCAGTGATTGGCTTGCTTTGGGGGTGTCATAGTGTCTATAAAAGCCCTGACCGCCGACCGAAATTTTACTGACGCTGTTTATCAGTAGGAGAGAGTTAGGGCTGGAAAGAGAAGTTCTTATGTGCTTATGCTGACAGCAATTGTGCTGCACAGTTAGTGTGCAGTGACAAGGGAAGATTTTCTTGTGTGCAGCAGCACTGGTTATGAGGCTGCCTGATAGCTGTATTGCTGTGTGTACAATGCTGTGCAGACTGCTTTTTACACAGCACTAATACTTTTATTCGTGTTCATTTTATCCCACACCGTATAGAGCTGTACGATCCTCACACACTACCGTGTACCGGCTGGTATCATGGACAAATACATGCTGACTATCTGTGTGTGACTCCGGAAATATATACGGAGATTTAAATTTTCCCCTATACTATATACACCTGGTATCTTCTGATACAGTACCTTTTTTCTGACTTTTTATTACGGTTAAATCCATACTGAGAGAGCGTCTGTGTGTGACTCCTGGAAATATACACGGAGATTTAAATTTTCCCCTATAATATATACACCTGGTATCTTCTGATACAGTACCTTTTTTCAGCCTTTTGTATTACGGTCAAATCCATTCTGAGAAAGCGTCTGTGTGTGACTCCGGAAATATATACGGAGATTTAAATTTTGCCCTAAACTATATACACCTGGTATCTTCTGATAAAGTACCTTTTTTCTGCCCTTTGTATTGCGATCAAATCCATACTGAGAGAGCGTCTGTGACTCCGGAAATATATATGGAGATTTAAATTTTCCACTACACTATATACACCTGGTATCTTCTGATACAGTACCTTTTTTCTGCTTTTTGTATTCTGGTCAAATATATACTGAGAGAGCGTCTGTGTGTGACTCCGAAAATATATATGGAGATTTAAATTTTCTCCTACACTGTATACAGCTGTACGCTTCTGATACAGTACCAAATATCTGCTGGTATTTTTGGTACATTTTCCCAAACATGAGGAAGTATGGTGGAAGAGGCCGAGGACATGGGCGGGGGCAGCTGGTACTGATGGTGATGCTGGTGCATCTGCTGGTAGTGCCAAAAACACAATAGCTCCTAAGACAGGAGGTGTTGAGCCTGCGTCATCGTCTGGCTCCAGAAGGCCTGGAAGGCTCCCTTTTCTTGGAGTAGGTAAACCGCTTTTTAAAGCCCACTCGTCTGAAGTTTCAAAAACTACAAGCACTGAGTCATCAGTGCAGGCTCCTGGTCAGGAACGACACTTTTCCTTGTGTACTTCACCCTCAACAAAAGTGAAGGATTCTATTCTGCAGGTACATTCACCCAGAGCACTGCATTGCCCTCGCAGTATGCTGAGCCAGATTCTGACCCTGATTAAACTCAGGTGCCCCTTCCCGCATACTATACCACCTTACATGGTGACACAGAGCAAGGTGCAGATGAAATTGAATAGGAGGTGATGGATGACCCAGTTGCTGACCCAGCAGGCATCAACATCGCAGCTGCAGTTATCTGTCAGCCCCATAGCAGTCCAAAAACGTATTAAAAAAACAAAAAGAGTTGCAGGACAGCTTGGCCAGACGGTCCAATTAGCACAGCGTGCAAGCCCTGAAAATGTATCCCATAGTAGGAAAAGTGCAGTGTGGCACTTTTTTACCAAAATCCTATTGATGAGGCAAAGGTTACCTGTAAGAAGTGCGGAAGGACCTTTAGCCGAGGAAAAATCTCAGAAATTTGAATACCAGTTGCATTCTGAGACATTTAAAAACACCATGCAATTGCAAGCATGGACGGACTACAAAACCTCAGGTAGCACATGTGCACCTGCTCCCACTGAAGGTAGACAGCAACGCTACATCACTTCCCTCACTGTTAGCCCACCGGTAAGCACACCACCAGCAAGAAATGTTGAGGTGTCGTCGCAATGATAAAGCAGTCAGGGAATCACAATGTTTTTCCAATGAAAGACTGAATCTAGGCCATCACCACCACCACCACCATCACCATCACCAACCCTCTCAAGTCCGCCATGTCCACCGCTAGTTCCCCCATATGCAGCTCTCAAGTCCAGCTCACACTAGCAGACACTCTGAGTAGGACAAGAAAGTATTCATCCTCTCATCTGCGTACACTGGCTTTGAACGCCTACATTGCCAAACTGATCCCATTAGAGATGATGCCCTTCCGTTAGGTTGAAAGCGCAGCGTTCCGAGAGCTCATGGCCTACGCTGTCCCACGCTATGACCCACCCAGTCAGCACTGCTTTTCTAGAAAAGCCATCCCTGCCCTCCATCTGTATGTGAAAGACCGCATTGTCCATGCACTCAAACAATCAGTGAGTTGAAAGGTGCTCCTCACAACAGATGCATGGGCCAGAAGGTATTGCTAGGGCCTTTAAGTGTCCATCACTGCACACTGGTTAACATGGTGGATGCAGGGTCCACAGGGGACAGCGGCGGTGGGACAGTACTGCCTAGCCCATGGTATAGGCAACAGTTGTTTGTAGGCATTCGACCCTCCTTCTCCAGAAGCGAAAGCTCGTCGACAGAGTGCAGTCACACGAGCACTCCATCCGCAGCTGCTAGTGTTGCACACGAGGTGTCCCACTATCGATCAGCTAGTGGTAAGTGTCAGCAGGATGTTTTAAAGATGATGTCTTTGGGCGACAACAGACACACCGCGGAGGTACTGGCCGACTACTTGCAGCGCGAAACTGAGTCATGGCTGGGCAGTCTACATCTTGAGCCAGGCAAGGTAGTCAGTGATAACGGAATTAATTTTGTGGAGGCCATAGCCCTGGCAAACTTCAGACACATACATTGCCTGGCTCACACCTTGAACCTGGTGGTGCAGTGCTTCATAAATAATTATCTGGAGTTACCAGCCCTGCTCCAAAAGGTGCGAAGATTGTGCTCGCACATCCGTAGCTCGCCCGTAGAATCCAGTCGTATGCAGAGGCTGCAGCGATCACTCCACCTCCCCAAGCACAGCCTAATCATAGACGTTGCAACAAGGTGGAACTCCACCATGCACATGGTTGAGAGGCTGGGCGAACAGAGGCAGGCTGTAATGCATTTGTGGGAGGATACATGGGCAGGCAGTTTGAGGGCAGACATCAAATTGTCGGGTGTGCAGTGATCAAAGCTGAAAGACCTCTGTAAAGTCCTTCAGTGTTTTGAGGAATACACATGGCTAGTAAGCGCAGACGATGCCATCATAAGCATGAGCATCCCACTTATGCGTGTGCTCATGCAAACTTTGACGCACATTAAGGATCAGGGGTCTGCAGCAGAGGAGGAAGAGGAGGAGGAGGGAAGCCTTGATGACAGTCAGCCATTGTCTGCTCAGGAAATTGTCCTGGATGAGGTGGAAGAAGAAGAGGAAGAGGAGGAGGATGAGGGGATGATTATTTTGGGGAGGAGGATGCTTCCCAGGGGGCAAGAGAATATGTTGGCTTTCCAAGGTCAGGTACAGGATTTGTGCATGACTGGAGGGATATGGATTTGGCAGAAAGTGCTCCTCCACCCACCAGTGTCAGTGCATCATTGACACCTGGAACATTGGCCCACATGTATGATTATGTCTTGCGGATCCTAAAAAGGGACCTCCGCATTGCCAAAATTATGAAGGATTACGACTACTGGTTGGCCAGCATCCTCGATCCACGCTATAAAGGCAAATTAAAGAACATCATGCCACAGTAGAACCTAGAGCTAATATTGGTGAACAAACAAGCAACTCTGGTAAACCGTTTGTTAGAGGCATTCCCAGCACCCATCAGCAGTGCAGGTTCTACCACGAGCAGTACTGGGCAACATGGAAGAGATGTTTGTGTGCACACAGCCGAAGTGGCGTTGGAGAAAGGGGTTTCATGACCATGTTGTGGACTGATTTCTCGAGTACCGCTCACACGACTGGTAATACTGAATCGATTGCAACAGACAGGAGACAGCAGTTGTCAACTATGGTTCAAAATTACCTCTCCTCCCCTATCGATGTTCTCCCTCACAGTTCATTCCCCTTTGACTACTGGGCCTGTACACTGGACACCTGGCCTGAATTGGTACAATATGCCTTACAGGAGCTCGCTTGCCCTACTGGTAGTGTGCTTCCAGAAAGAGTCTTCAGTGCTGCTGGATCAATTCTGACAGAAAGAAGGACTCGGCTGTCAACCCAAAATATTGGTGATCTTCACCTTCATTAAAAAGAACCATGCCTGGGTTTCAAAGGATTTTGTACCATCTTCCCCTAATGACACATAGGTTGCCAGCAAAATGGCTCGCTTTGTCCTCCTCTTCCTCCGACTTCTCCAATTCCTCCATTTGCAGCTGCTGAACGTCCAGTCTACACCTCAACATATGCCATTTTTTCCACCTCCCTAACTGGGCTGTACCCCCCCTGGGCCAGCGCCAGGACCTGGTGCACCCGGGCTAGTGCCGGGGCCCTGAGCAGGTAGGAGGGCCCACTCCCTTTCAGAGACACTGGCATACTATGAGGGGCCCTATGCCAGAGCCATCACCCAAGAGTGTGCCCCCCCTGCTTTCTCAGGGCCCCAGCACTTCCAATTTTTACCTCTCCCTGCTCCACCGCTGTGACGTCTCTCGAGTTTCCTGACAGTGACAATCAGGTCAGAGAGCTCAATGGTGTCACGTCTGTGCGCCCTCTGCCTGAACAGTCACAGTGCAGAGAGCTGGAAGATGGCGACACTGAGGAGTCCAGAGTAGATTACTTAAACCAGAACAGTGGGTAACAACAATATACATAGTTTCACAATGGAAACAAGGCAACTCCCTGCATCATAGAATATAACAAAATAAGGAGCATCCAGCCAAACTAATTGTTAGAATATAAAAATAGACAATTTTATTGAAAATGCACATAATAACATGAATAAAAACGTTCACAAGTGTACATAAACGTATATATAGATAGAAGTGTAACGGTGGTGCAGCAAAGAACGTACCGACGGCACGCACATAAGTAAGCCAACAATGCAAAAGATCAGCCAGACTGTCACCAATGGAGGAGAGCACGATATATATATAGCAAGTGTCCAGTACAACGTGCACCCTCAAAAACACATGTAATGTCTCTGAGTAGAGGGGATATAATGGTGACGAACTAGAACCATATTACCCGTAGTAACCATCCCCAGTGGGAACACTCCATATAGGGAGAGGGCAAAATGGTAAACTAAAAGTTAGCCTAGTAAATGTCGGACAAGCTTCAGCATTGAAAATAGTAATGCTTACCCATATTGTGTGGCATCGGTAACGTGCCCCGACGCACGTTTCGCACAGTGCCCCCCGAGGAAGCTATAAGCGAAACGTGCGTCGGGGCACGTTACCGATGCCACACAATATGGGTAAGCATTACTATTTTCAATGCTGAAGCTTGTCCGACATTTACTAGGCTAACTTTTAGTTTACCATTTTGCCCTCTCCCTATATGGAGTGTTCCCACTGGGGATGGTTACTACGGGTAATATGGTTCTAGTTCGTCACCATTATATCCCCTCTACTCAGAGACATTACACGTGTTTTTGAGGGTGCACTTTGTACTGGACACTTGCTATATATATATCGTGCTCTCCTCCATTGGTGACAGTCTGGCTGATCTTTTGCATTGTTGGCTTACTTATGTGCGTGCCGTCGGTACGTTCTTTGCTGCACCACCGTTACACTTCTATCTATATATACGTTTATGTACACTTGTGAACGTTTTTATTCATGTTATTATGTGCATTTTCAATAAAATTGTCTATTTTTATATTCTAACAATTAGTCTGGAGTCCAGAGTAGAGCAGTGACCAGCGAGAGAGGTATTTCATTTTTTTAATGTTTGGAGCAATATACGGGGAGCATTATACACTGGAGAATTATATATGGGGCCCATCATACACTTGGGCATCATAGATAAGGCCCATTATAAACTAGAGCATTATATATGGTGCCTATCATTCACTGGAGCATTATAAATGGGGCCCATCATACACTGGAGCATCATATACGGGGCCCATTATACACTGGAGCATCATATGGTGCCCATTATATATGGAGCATTATATAGGTCCATCATACACTGGAGCATCATCCATGGGGCCCATCATATATTGGAGCATCATATGGGGCCCATTATATATGGAGCATTATATAGGCCCATCATACACTAGAGCATCATCCATGGGGCCCATCATAAACTGGAGCATCATATGGGGCCCATTATATATGGAGCATTATATAGGCCCATTATACACTGGAGCATCATCCATGGGGCCCATCATATACTAGAGCATCATATGGGGCTCATTATTTATGGGGCATCTTATAGGGTATGGAGCATCATATGGAGCACATATGGGACCTATTCTGTATGGAGCATTATATGGAGCCCATTCTGTATGGAGCAATATATGGGGCCCATCATATACTGTATGGAGCTTTATATGCGACTCATTATACTTTATGAAGCAATATGTGGGGCTCATTGTACTCTATGGGGACCATCCTATACTGTATGGCACATTATATGGGAACCATCATATACTGTAGCATTATGTGGAGCTCATCATATACTGTATGGAACATTATATGGGACCAATTATGTATGGAGCAATATATGGGGCTCATTATTCTGTATGGCGCACTATGTGGTGGCCATAATACTGTATAGAGGAATATATTGTCCGGTTTTTGAGCTATTGTAGAATTTAAAATAGATATCACTCATGTAATGTAAGAAGTTAAAGCATTTGGCATTGTACTATACCTATATTTCTCTGCCGTATCGAGCATCATGAATTGTGGTATATGTTAAAGGGGCCCACTGAGACTCTTTGGCCCGGGGCCCATGAAATCCTGGAGCCAGCCCGCTCCCCCCACAAACTTTAGCCAAAGAACTCCCAGTTTTCAATGCTTACTATTTTTTATAAAAGTAAATTAAGATTGACAAGCTTAAGTAATAAGAATTGATGTCTGTTATGTTTTGGTAGCTGAGGAGAGCAGGCAAAAAAGGCAATACACCAGAGAGGTTGGAATCTACTGGATTGCAGTACCCTGACTAACCACCACAACTAAAGGCAGCCATGAGCGTACCTACGTTGGTCCTAGACGCCTCGTCACAGCCGAAAAACTAACTACACCTAAAGATAGAAAGAGGAAAACTATCTGCCCTGGAGCAGATCCCCAAAGAACATAGGAAGCCCCCAAACAGTAATGTCGGTTAGACAAGAGGAAATACAGACACAGACAAAAATATATGAGCAAACATTGGGGCCCAATCTTCCTAGAAAGAAAAGGATAGGAAGAACACTTACTGCAATCCAAAACCCTAAAAAAATACCAACTCACTAATTGCAAAAACACCTGAGATCACACAACCTCTACCACCTAAATTAGTTCTCTGGTGTAACAAAACTAAGCAGCACCCCACTGAAAAAACAGGAAAAGGCAAATGAACAAATAACAGTGGCTAGATAAACTGAGGGGAGCACAAGCCCCCGAGGGGACCCGGCTGACCTCCACAAAGTGCAGACAAAATGCAAAAAGCAAGCACAAAAATAGAAGCAGAAAATATCTTATCTGTTAGCAGGATGCAGGCAAGAAAACAGAAGCTTCCAAGTGACCAGGAACCAAAGTTAGACAGAACAATTGATCACCGGAACCCTGATGGAGGAAACCTTCCTTATATAAGACCAGTCTGTAACACCTGATTGCAATCTTCACAATCTTCATTGAATAGTTCAGTAACTGTTAGTAACCACCAGAGGGAGCTTCTGCTCAGAATTCAATTCTAACACATTCACAACAGATGTCGTTGGCATTGAAATGGCAATGTAGGTGTGATTACTGTCCTCCACTCACTGCCGACTTTTCTTCATTGACTTGCATTGGGGTCGGTTCGAGTTTCAGTCGGACTTTTTACTTTTTCCGATAGTCGGCCCATTTCGTTCGACTCGACTTTTGTGAAAGTCGGGTGGTCCGAAACCCGACTCGACCCTCCCGGAGGCAAAGTCGCTCATCCTCTAGTATTTATGTTTTCATGCATAGCTGAGTTTTTGGCCTTGTTTCCATGAAGAAACTATGGTTTTTTTGACTGGAATTCTTCCACCAAGACCACTTTTGTACAGATTTCTCTAAACAGTAGATGATTGTAGCTGGGTCCCATTGGTTGCTGCCAGGTCTGAAATGATGTAATTGCTGGACATATTCCAATTTTGAATGATTTATAGGATAATAAAGTACATCTTTAATTAGCTGCACTAGGTTTCTTTGACTGACGCTGCATCTATGGTTTTCAAAGTTGCCCATTTCTTGGTGTCTTCAAAGCAGTGAAATACAGATACTTGTTTTATTGTTCAGTTCCATCAAGAGGCATCTAGCTGACTCCAAATTTATAGATTTGCATTTTGGTAATTGAGAAAAATAAACTGGTAACACTTCAATTTTGAAAGCATTGTTACTTTGCAGTATTTTCCCACACCAGCCTAAAAATTTGCACAATATTATATATATAAATTTTTCACAGCACTGTCACATTTCTTTTCCTTAATTCCACAATTAACTTTAGGCCGGGGTTACACTGGCGACAAAAACGACGAGTTCAATGCGATGAAATATCACATTGCACTCGGACCAATGTTAGTCTATGGAGCAGCTCCCAGCATCCGATGTTTTTCTCGGCCATTTTTTTTTGGACCGAGACAATCGCAGCATGCTGCGATTGTCACCGATTATCGGTCGACAATCGCCAATGCAAGTCTATGGGTGCGATGAAAAATCGATTACAAACGGACCACATGTGTGACTTGCGATAAAATCACACCGGTGTCCTTTAGAAAAGCCAGCATTTCATCCCCGGCTATACTGCAAAATCACACTGACAGCTTTAATAAAGAATAGAAAGAATACATAGACACACATAGAATATATATATAAATATATATATATATAATAATATATATATATTTTATATATATATACATGTCATTGTGACACATATATATATATATAATATATATATAATATATTTATAGTTCATACACTTCTATAGTATTTAAACCAAGAGAACAAAGAGTCATAGGTAGAGTTGAGCGATACTTTCCGATATCCTAAAGTATCGGAATCGGAATGGTATCGCCGATATCACTAAAAAATCGCGATACCCGATACCGAACCGGAAGTCCCATTAAGTCTATGGGAACAAAATATCGCAACTAAAAAAACCTCTTTCTTTCCTTGTAAACACTAAATATACACACATAGAATACATATATATATATATACATGTCATGTGACATATATATAAACATATATGTATAGTTTATACACTTCTACATAGTAAAATATCCTTTGATTCAATTGCCGGTAAAGCCGGCTTCAGTGAAAAGACAGAAGCACCCGACATGAAATGACACTTGGTGTACATAGGGTTAACCATGTCTTTTCATGTCGTTTGCTATCTGATTTGCACAAACAATTAAATCAACTATGTGTGGCAAATTTTCACACCTGTTAGGGTTAATTAAAGGTGTAAATTCGTTGTAAAAAAAACGGACTTTTTGCTACGAATTTACACCTTTAATTAACCCCTACAGTGTGAAATTTTGCACACATAGACGATTTAATTGTTTGTGCAAATTAGATAGCAAAGGACATGAAAACACATGGTTAACCCTATTACACCAAGTGTCATTTCATGTCGGGTCACCCACACTCATACAGGGTCCTTCTAAAGCATAATTGCTCCCCCACCTGTGACATACCTGAATCATCACAGACATAAAGTTATGATGAAAACCCTACTATAAATCAGTCTCTAGAATCTCCATATTGAAAAGGCGACCAATTTTTGATAAAGGCCATGTATGGCCGAAACGTACAAACCCCAAAAATTGTTCGCATTTTCTTCAATAAACTTGTTCACTTTTTTGCATCAATTACGTGTGCAGTGATTCTCTTTTGCCTGTGGACTGTAGGACATTGGTCCTTTTTCACTTTGCACCGTTTAGGGTATCTACCCCCCTTTTTGGCTGAGTGCTTACCATTCTCCTCTACAAACAGGCAGCTCAGCACGATCTGGGACAGCGACACTGCGGGTAACAATCGCTTAAGGGCCCGTCTCACATAGCGATATCGCTACCGAGATCGCTGCTGATTCACTAGTTTTTGGACGCAGCAGCGAGCTCACCAGCATATCGCTGTGTGTGACATTCAGCGACGATCAGCCCCCCTGCTGGGTATCGCTGATCGTCGCAGAAATGTCAGGACCTTTTTTTGATCGCTGGTTTCCCTCTGACAGGCAGCGCTTGGAAACCCCGCTGTGTACCTTGGATACCAGCTCCTGCATCAGGGCGCTGGTATCCAAGGTACACAGCGGGTTTCTAGGCACAGCCCCGCACCTGGAAACCCCTGTGTACCTTGGTTACCAGCGGATCGCTGGTCTCCCGCCTGTCACAACGCAGCGATGTGTGCCTGTCAGCGGGAAACCAGCGATCAAAAAAAGGTCCTGACATTTTCAGCGACGATCAGCGATACCCGGCAGGGGGCTGATCGTCGCTGAATGTCACACACAGACGATATCGCTGGTGAGCTCGCTGCTGCGTCACAAAACTATGACTCAGCAGCGATCTCGGTAGCGATATCGCTATGTGAGACGGGCCCTTAAGTGAAAGCTTAATTGATTGCTTTCCACTTCACTTCAGTCACCAGGGACTCAATCAGTGAACGACAAGGGAACTGATTAACAAAAATAGGGGTTCCCTTCGAAAAAAAAAATGGTGTGGGGTCCCCCCATTTTTGTTAACCAGCCAGATGAAGCAGACTGCTGAGGCCTGGATTTTCAGCTGTTAAGGAGCCAAGACCATGACCTTGCCACCTGATAATACTAGCCACAGCAGTCTGCATATCTTGGCTGATTAACAAAATAGGGGATCCCCTCGAAAAAAATGGCGTGGGGTCCCCCCTATTTTTGTTAACCACCAGATGAAGCAGACCGCTGAGGCCTGGATTTTCAGGCTGTTAAGGCCAAGATCCATGACCTTGCCAGCCTGATAATACTAGGCCACAGCATCTGCAATCTTTGGCTGATTAACAAAAATAGGGAATCCCCTCGAAAAAAATTGGCGTGGGGTCCCCCCTATTTTTGTTAACCACCAGATGAAGCAACCGCTGAGGCCTGGATTTTCAGGCTGTTAAGGAGCCAAGATCCATGGACCTTGCCAGCCTGAATAAACTAGGCCACAGCAGTCTGCAATCTTGGCTGATTAACAAAAATAGGGGATCCCCTCGAAAAAATTGGCGTGGGTCCCCCCTATTTTTTGTTAACCACCAGATGAGCAGAACCGCTGAGGCCTGTTTTTCAGGCTGGTAAGGATCCAATATCCATGACCATTGCAAGCCTGATAATACCAGGCCACAGCAGTCTGCTTAGCTTGGCTGTTTAACAAAAAATAGGGGACCCCTCGAAAAAAAAACGCGTAGGGGATCCCCCCTATTTTTTGTTAACCAGCCAAGTAAAATGCAGACTGCTGCAGCCTGTATTAAAAGACTGTCAAGGCCCATGAATTTTGGCCCTCAACAGCCTGATAATACCAGCTACAGCAGCCCCACATTTGGCGCATCAAAAATGTGCCAATTGTGGCACTTTAACCCGGCTCTTCCCACTGCCCTGTACGGTGGCAAGCGGGGTAATAAGGGGTTAATGTCACCTTGATTGCACGTGACAATAACCCGGTTAATAATGGAGAGGCGCAATAAGACACCGATCCATTATTAATCCCAAAGTTATTAAATGTATAAAAAAAAGACAAAGCAAGAAAAAAGTATTTTAATGAAATAAAAGAGACAACACAGTTTCATTAATTTTATTACTCCTCATTCCTGCGACGCCATCGATCTCCTGTAAAAAAAGAAAAAAAACAAACCAACAGTAATACCACCTGTCCGACGCAGTCCAGAACGACAGTCCCCACGACGATCCAGCTGTGCTACATCGCAATGACAGGCAGAGCCTGTCATCGCGACGCAGCACAGCTGATTACCTGCTCCCCGCGGTGACGCACGGACGACTGCTTTACGGCCGGATTACCCAGCATCACTGCAGTTTCGCGAGAAACTGCATGTGACCGCCGGGGAAAGAAGATTGCGCCATGAAGCAGTGCAGGACGTGACCGCCGAGATCTTCTGCCAGGTAAGTGCCGCTGACTCCTGACAGACACGACGACGGACACTGACAGTGACAGTGACAATCCCGATTCCGTATCCGATAAGACGAAAATATCGGAACTCGGAATCGAATTCCGATACAGCTAATATACGGCCGATACCCGATATTTGCAGTATCGGAATCCAACACTAGTCATAGTGATACTGAGGTAAAAATAACAAGTTATTCTTTTATTATACAAAGTTACACCAATAACCACAATATCATAATATTTAAAATACAAAAACACATAAAACAGTGCAAATAGAAGGGTGAGAAAACCTCCTGAACAGAAACATGTCCTAATAATATGTACAATAATGACATTAGTAGCGACACCAGAGAGGTAAATACACCAGTAACAAAAAACCCTTGTAAACAGGGAAAGGTGTTGTATAGGGAGTCGCATGACTAAAAGCCATAGAGCACAACCACAATTGTAAATAGCGTCCCAAACATAACAGGCAGAGATACTCCACTGCCAAAGAGAGACAGTTTGCTCACCGTAAAGTAGTAGTAAAGCAGGAGATAGCTCAACCCGAAAGATGTCACCCCCACTTCTATAGTAGTATAATACCGCTAATTCAATTGCCAGCTTTTGTGAAATTACAGAACCCGACATAAATGACACATGGTTTACAAACAGTAACCAAGTAATTTCAATGTAGTTTTGATATAAGGTTTATACAACAATTACATGAGTTTGTGTGCATAATTTCATACAAGTAGGGGTTAATTAAAGGTGTAAATTCGTTGAAAAAAAATGCGTGGGCTCTGCTGTATTTCTTCCATCAGACAGGCAGACAGGGCAGATAATAATAGCCTAGGGAGGGTGCATTTTTTTTGTGCCCCCCTGGCTACTAACATCTGCCCCCAGCCACCCCAGAAAAGGCACATCTAATAAGCAATGCGCCTTTAGGCGCCTATAGACGGTGTGTTGACTCCAGCCTTAATGTATATTTCATCATAGATTGCTAAAGAACTTAAAGTGGACTAAAGGGCTTAGCCTACTTCATACAAGGCAGGAGGCACTTGTATATCACAACTGGCATCTGACTGAAAGTATAACTCCCAAAATGTGCTCCAATCACTGTTGTGTAACCATTTAAATGTCATTGTCTGTTGCTGATAACGCATATAAATTACGTCACGCTGGTGCATGCTGTCCATCAGCTTCAATTGGCTCCCTGCGATGTGATGGTGGAGAACCGATGGATTACCATGGTAGTCATGGTGAGCTTAAGGTATCTGTTTGGTGCCATCTTATCCGCAAGTAAAGCTCATTTTCAGGCTGACTCCATAGGTGAACCATCATTGCAATAATACTAGAATAATGTTATATTACAGTATATAGTATAAGAATAGTAGGTTTTCTAACTCCCTAGGGGAGAAAAAATAAAGTAAAAATAATAAAATATTTATAAAAAATATAAACAAGTCATTCACTCTTGGAAGAAGGAAGGAAAATACAAAGCAAAATTAATAAACAAAAATCCTGTTGTCAAAATGGGTTAAACCCCAGAATATTAAAAAAAAATATAAGAATAATTACATTATCAATAAGAGTCTTGTGCTGTACTGACCCTCCCCATACTGTATATGGTTTTTAACTTCTGATTCAAAGTAAAAGGAAATGCTCCTAAAATAGAACTCAAAATGCAATTTGAATCACCTACAAATCATTCCCCTTTTATGCCTTGTCATTAAAATCCCTGTGAGTGCTATCAAATTTGCTAAGTCTTATGGATTCTCTCAAGATGTTGTTGTAAGTCATAATGTAGTCTTCATCGATCTAACTTCTTCACAAATTACACTGTATTTTTCATGGTTTATATTCATGGGATGAGAGTGCAAGTTCTACATTACAGTCAGTGTAAAAGTTTTGAGACTGACACAAATTAAGTTTTTCTCAAAGTCAGCCTTTGCCATAAAAAGCAAAGGGTCCTATCGGTTTTATGATAAAAGTCTGCAGTCAATCCATGTGACCGCAGACATCTGAATCCTGACCGCATGCTGTTGAGATGCAATCAAGCTTCCCTGGTATTGCTGTTGAGAGAGGGTGAGCACTTGATCTCAAGTATGCGATTGTCATACCAGTTGCATTGTCAAGCATTCTAGTCAATGTATCTGGAAGCATACCAAGTCGCAAACGCAAGGTCACGTGAATCCCACTGTCACAGACATACAGGGGTATCCTGAAGAGAGTGCACCACAAAACTATCATGATTCAGAAATCTAAAATTACAATTAGTGACTGCAAGGCTTTTATTGAAGGACTGCACAACCTCTTTAATCACAAAAAAACTCATTTACACTGATTTTAAGACCTGGAATAAATTACATTTTTACATCTCTCTCAGGCAAAAAAGTGTTAATAAGAACAAAGCATTGATATCACTCTATCAATTATATGTATCATAAGAGCAGACCGGATGCCTTAAAATTGAGCTGTTGCTTGAAATCATGGTAACATCCAAAGCAATATTGCTTTGCTGCAAAAGTGCTTTAGAGGCTGGGACATTGCTGCTTTCTAAGATTTCCCCTAAATCAACATTAATCATATCAGCAAGAATTTCAAACTCATCTATCAATACCTACTTAAGGCCTATTAAATAGTGTTAGCATTCCGATACGCAAGTACGGGTATCGCTGATATTCGCGTTATCGGAATTCCGATACTTAATTCCGATACTTTTTCAATATCGATACCGGAATCGGAAGTTCCCATAATTCTTTGAGAGGCAATGTGATGTTATCAGCCAATGAGAATCTTATGAAGTGGGGGCACATCCTGTAAAGCTGCGGTCATCTAACAATGGCATGGCTGTGATTGGCTGCTGAAATGATGTCAGAATGCACTATAAAAAGGCGCCGCAGCCATTTTAGCGTCACTGTGCTGTGAACTCAGTTAGGGACAGAACGCTACTCTGCCTCACTCTGAGGGACAGTTAGATATTGCGATTTTGTGTACTACGTGCTTGAGCAGGCTAGTTTACCAACCGCTGTGTAAAGCTTCATTTTGCCAGTTTGTTTTAACAGCTCTGTGCAAGGGTGTGTGTGACAGTGCAGGTGACGCTGCAGTTTGCTCTGCATCCACCGCTGTTTGTAGCATCTGACGTGTCCACTGACTTTTTTTTTTTTTAATTTATTTTGTGAATTGTGCAGCTCCATTATATTAGAAAAAATCAAATCTATTAGTGTGACGGCTTCCATCCGTATACAATACATTGGTTGCAAACACTATAGAAGTACAGAAAGGACCTTTCACAGCTACTGAACAGTTGCTGCAGGGTTTACTGTAGTCTGGTGAGCTTTTAATTTTGTGAGTGCAAATTACGCTCCATTTAGTTCTTCAACCACTGCCGGTTTGTAGTCGCTGAGCGTGGTCACTGCCTCATCCTTCACATTTTTCTCTAATTGGTGCTGCTCCATTTTAGTGGAAAAAAACTAATCTATTAGTGTGACGCGCTTCCATCCGTAACAATACATTGGGTTGCAAACACTAAAGAAGTCACAAAGGGCCTTTAACAGCTACTGAACAGTTGTGTTTCAGTGTTCACTGTAGTCTGTGACTTTTCATTTTGTGAGTGCAGATTACGCTCCAGTTTGTTCTTCAACCACTGCCGTTGTAGTCTGCTGAGCGTGTGTCACTGCCTCATCCTTCACATTTTTCTCTAATTGGTGCTGCTCCATTTTAGTGGAAAAAAATCTAATCTATTAGTGTGACGCGCTTCCCATCCGTATACAATACTTGGTTCAAACACATAGAAGTACACAAAGGGCCTTTAACAGCTACTGAACAGTTGTGTTTCAGTGTTCACTGTAGTCTGTGAGCTTTCATTTTGTGAGTGCAGATTACGCTCCAGTTTGTTCTTCAACCACTGCCGGTTGTAGTCTGCTGAGCGTGTGTCCACTGCTCATCCTTCACATTTTTCCTAATTGGTGCTGCTCCATTTTAGTGGAAAAAAATCTAATCTATTAGTGTGACGCCTTCCATCCGTATACAATACATTGGTTGCAACACTATAGAAGTACACAAAGGGGCCTTTAACAGCTACTGAACAGTTGTGTTTTCAGTGTTCACTGTAGTCTGTGAGCTTTTCATTTTTGTGAGTGCAGATTACGCTCCAGTTTGTTCTTCAACCACTGCCGGTTGTAGTCTGCTGAGCGTGTGTCACTGCCTCATCCTTCACATTTTTCTCTAATTGGTGCTGCTCCATTTTAGTGGAAAAAAATCTAATCTATTAGTGTGACGCGCTTCATCCGTATACAATACATTGGTTGCAAACACTATAGAAGTACACAAAGGGGCCTTTAACAGCTACTGAACAGTTGTGTTTCAGTGTTCACTGTAGTCTGTGAGCTTTTCATTTTGTGAGTGCAGATTACGCTCCAGTTTGTTTCTTCAAAACCACTGCCGGTTGTAGTCTGCTGAGCGTGTGTCACTGCCTCATCCTTCACATTTTTCTCTAATTGGTGCTGCTCCATTTTAGTGGAAAAAAAATCTAATCTATTAGTGTGACGCGCTTCCATCCGTATACAAATACATTGGTTGCAAACACATAGAAGTACACAAAGTGGCCTTTAAACCTACTGAACAGTTGTGTTTCAGTGTTCACTGTAGTCTGTGAGCTTTTCATTTTGTGAGTGCAGATTACGCTCCAGTTTGTTCTTCAACCACTGCCGGTTGTAGTCTGCTGAGCGTGTGTCACTGCCTCATCCTTCACATTTTTCTCTAATTGGTGCTGCTCCATTTTAGTGGAAAAAAATCTAATCTATTAGTGTGACGCGCTTCCATCCGTATACAATACATTGGTTGCAAACACTATAGAAGTACACAAAGGGGCCTTTCACAGATACTGAACAGTTGTCTGCAGGGTTCACTGTAGTCTGTGAGGAATAACCACACTTAGGCCTTATAACTTTTCTGACTTTCTTTATCAATCTACCAAGATGAAGAAGTCAGTGAGTAAGGCACGTGGTCGTGGTCGAGGCCGTGGATTTGCAGCAGGAGAGGACGTGGGGATTCTGTGGCTGCTGCCGCACCCATGACACAGCATCCACCAGTTTTTCCCCGTGAGCGTTCCTTTATGCGCACTTTTGTAGGAGCCAGCGTACCCCCCTGTTGCGTGAAGAACAAATTGAAGCCGTTGTTGGTTGGATGGCAGCCAATGCATCGACTTCAATAGCTTCCACCTCCTCTCAGGACCACAGCACTGTTGAACAACCATCATCTCTTCACCGCCTGCCAAATTGCCCAGGCAGTCAGAGAGCTCTGTACAGGAGCCAGCTGAGTCTCTGCTTCTGTTCCAAATCTGTTGCTTGCAAACAGGGGCCCAGCCAAGCACATTCTGGAATGTGAAAAGAGGCAGTAAAGCGTGATGCGCAACAGCTGTGTCTCTCTGAATCTGAAGAGGCGGGTGAGCCAGTGCCGATGGTCAGCACACCGCAGAACGCATCTGATGATGATGAGACTCAGTTGCCAGTTTCTGTTGAGCTGGTGCTGGCCGACCACCCAACAACAGCAGGGGTTGGAAGAGGTAGTGGGGGAGATGATGAGGTCCAAGAACCCAACATGGCGTGAGGAACAGGAAGGTGGTGGGAGCAGCTCTGAGGAAGAGATTGCCCCAACGGTCCAAACAGTAGGGAGAGGTAGGCTGCAGACTCGCTTGCCTGTACCTCCAGTTTGGCACCCTTCGGAAACAGTTTCCCCTTCCAACAGCCAAACCGGGCGCTCCCAGGACTTGCTCTGCGTGGTCCTTTTTGATACAGTTTGCAGATGAATTGCTATGTCAAATCAAGCTGTGTAATCAAAAAATTAAAAGAGGTAAAAGTGTCAGAACCTTAATACAACAAATATGTGGAAACATGTGCGGTCAAAGCACTTTGTTGAGTTACAAAGACACACTGGAGATGTAGGCCAACCTACACAGCACCTACATCTTCAGCTCGTGTTGGACCTCTTCCTCCAGTTCACACACAGCTGGTTTGGCTTCCTCACAGGATCGCCATGGAAGAACCTCTGTCACTGTTGGGCCAGAGACACAGTGTTAATTTCCCCCCACAGCTGCAAGTTCCCTGTCCATCCTACACACACCCAGGCCACAAAACACCATCGGTAACACAGGCATGGGAGAAAAGACGGCCATACTCGGCAAACCATCCACGAGCACAGGCTCTGAATGCTGGCATTGCAAAACTCCTGTCCCTTGAAATCTGTCATTCCCGGCTGGTGGAGACTGACAGTTTCCGTGAATTAATGGCATTGGCAATCCCACAATACAATGTGCCCAGCCGATTTTATTTCAGCAGGCAAGCCGTCCCTGGTCTGCAAAAGCATGTTGAGGCAAAAATTAAACATGCGCTACTAAACGCCGTCAGTAGCAAGGTCCACCTGACCACCGATGCGTGGACCAGTACCCATGGCCAGGACGATACCTTTCACTCACTGCCCATTGGGTGAATGTTGTGGAGCCGGGTACACATCTTGCGAGTGGCGCTGTACGTGTTCTGCCAACTCCAAGGATTGCCGGAATAAAGTCTGTCCACATTGACTCCTCCTCCTAACTCCAGTTCCTCAGAATCATCGCTGCAGGAGCCGTCACGGTCTACCTCCACATGGACCCGTGGACGCTACCTGATGCGACCGATATGAGCACAGCCGTGGCCAAACGGCAACAGGCCGTTCTGAAATTAATTCCCATGGGGAATCGAAGCCACACAGCGCAGGAGGTCTGGAATGCCATCAAGCAGAGAGCGACGTGTGGTTTTTGCCAGCGAATCTCCAGCCAGGCTTGGTAGTGTGTGACAATGGCCGAAATCTGGTGGCAGCTCTGGGCCTTGGCAAACTCACTCACATACCATGTCTGGCACATGTGCTCAACTTGGTCGCGCAGAGTTTTTTGAGGGACTATCCGGATCTTGATGCACTGCTGCACAAGGTCCGCCTAGAGTGCGCTCACTTGCGACGTTCCAGCATGGCCAGATCGCGCATTGCAGCTCTGCAACGCAGATTGCGCCTTCCTGAACATCGCATCATATGTGACGTATCCACCAGGTGGAATTCAACGTTACATATGTTGGAGCGGTTGTGTGAGCAGCAGCCAGCAGTTATGGAGTATCAGCTGCATCGGGCGCAATCAACACGCAATATGCGCCGTCCACACTTCACCATTAATGAGTGGGCCATATGAAGGACATGTGCCCACGTTTTTGCGTGCGTTTGATGAGTCAACGTGGATGGCGATTGCAGATGATGCACTAGTCAGCCTGACTGTCCCCCTTATCTGCCTGCTTCAAAAAACACTGCAAGCAATAAGGGATGAGGTTTTGGAAGAGGTGGAGGATGAGGAGTCACAAATTCCATCACCTTCTGGAAAGTCAGCGCAACGTGGTTCCTCACAAAGGGCTGGGCAGGGCTCACTTTGTGGGGAGGATGAGGAGGAGGAGTCAAGGGAGGAGGAAGACATCGCTCCAGAGGGAGGTACACAACGCTCTAGTCAGTATGTAGAGCGAGGTGGGGTGATGCAGAGCAGGCAGAGATAACGCCTCTTGCAGAGGACAGCGTTTCTTTGCCAGTTGGGAGTCTGCAGCACATGGTTGATTTCATGCTGCAGTGCCTAAGAAACGACCGCCGCATCGCCCACATTCTCACGACGTCTGATTATTGGGTGTACACCCTCCTAGACCCTCGCTACCGGACAACGTCAAAAGCCTCATCACACCGTTGAACCGGGAGCGTAAAATGCGGGAGTACCAAGACACACTGGTGCAATCCCTAATGTTCTACCTTACTGCCGAGAGCACTGCTGCTGCTACTGCTTTACAAAGCAGCTCTGTGCGTCGAGGCAGTGTAGAGAGCTCTGCAACAAGAGGGAGCACACGCAGTGCCTCTGCACCAGTATGTTAAAAATGTGGCAAAGTTTTGTGGCAGCGCCACAAATGTCTACACCATCCGAGAGTGCTCCAGTCAGCGGGAGGCAACGTATCCGTCAGATGGTGACAGACTACTTGGCTTTGCCTCTCAGGTACTCCCAGATGGCTCTTCCCCATTCAAGTTTTGGGTCTCTAAGCTGGATACATGGCCAGAGCTTAGCCAGTATGCATTGGAGGTGCGGCTTGCCCTGCTGCCAGTGTATTATCGGAGCGCGTCTTTAGTGCTGCAGGTGGTGTACTAACAGACCGTCGCATGCGACTATCCTCCGATAATGTAGACCGGCTTACTTTTCTGAAAATGAACAAGGCATGGATCTCGCCTGAATTTGTCTGTCCTTTTTCAGATTAAATAACTGGTTCGCAACGTTATCCAGTCTCCTGTTATGTTCATCTTTCTACCACCTGAACTCTACTCCCTGGGCTCCAACACTGCCAGTTGCTGCTCAGAAGTGTCGTGTCCACAGAACAAAACACAAGCTCTACTGTTAGTGGGTTCAGTAACGCCAGCTGTTCCCCTGCTGTGTGAACGGCAAGAAGTCTCCTGTTCCCGACACATGGACAGAAAAACACATGACCAACATGCTCCAAATAGGGAAGAGCCGTCACCCTGCTTGTTATGCTGAAACATAAATTGTGAAGTTTTGCAGGCCAGAATGATAAATTTTTATGACAAATATGGACAAAATAATAATTTGTCATCACAGCGCATATCTGCACATGTCTATTAGAAATGGTAACAAAAAATAAAACATAACTCTTCACATTTTGAAATTAATGCATAAAAGTACATTTCAGACTTATGAATTAATGCTTTTTAAGGAACTTTATCTGTACCTGTAAGATAATGCAGTCAATGGATGTACGAATCATTAAATCCTCATCATCATCATCACGAGTTTTATTTATGACAGACATTATAAAATATACATACTGATGCCAACTGTAACTTCAAACACCATATATGAAATGGCCAGCATGTAAACATGGTAATAATGTCCAATAATAAATTATTACATCTAGAAAGTGCATCATGCATACTGACAATAGGTAGTTATACCTGCAAGTGCTGTTGAAACAACCACAAGAGATATAAATTAATACTGGTATATAGGTATCACAGTGCATAGTTACTCATGGACAATGTTGATGTAATACTGTATCTCAATTAAGTCAGCGTCAACCATTAGGCTTGTTAGTCTTGTACATTGTTAAAGAGGGAACGTAATTTTTTTGTTTGTCATAGGTGGAGTATTACACATTAAATTATTACTGCTGTATTTTTTTTTGCGTCCCTAGTGCGCAATAACGCAGCCTAACCTCACATTTGATAGTCAGCTAATTGCCACACGCTACCCTACCCTACGCGTGACAGTAGGAAGGTAGTGTTGACGGATAAAGCTTTGCGCAACCAGACATTCTTTTACCCTCTTCAACACTCTACAAGCAAAAAATGCATGATTTCAGCCGCAGACTTTATTGACGTACAGTATAACATCGGCATTACCCATCAGAGGCTGTCCACTGTCTGATACAGACATAGAATATACCTTGCTATCCGTAGCCTTTGTTTCACCTACACTTGCAGGCACACACTTAAATTGTGACAAACAATGCCTAATGTTTTTTAAATGGTTATTTTTTATTGTACATTATTGTGTCATCAATCACATTGATGAGTCCATGCTGGACATGTCATACATGCTATAGAAAGTTACGATTTTATGAACTTAAATAATTGAAATGTCTGTGACTGTCACATAAAATTTGCGATGATGATGATGAGTGACTATTACAAAATCCATTGTCTTCACTATGTTATGGTTTAACATAGCGTTCCTTAAGCATTATTCATAAAAAAAAAAATGGACTTTTATTCTTAAATTTACAACACTATATTTTGTTACCAATTTTTTGGGTGTTGTGTTGTTCCATTTATTTTTGGCATGTGCATATATGCGTTTATATTTGTATTTTCTTTATTTTTCCTTCTTGAAATTAGAAAACATGTGTATCTTTGTACCGTGTTAGCCAGTAGATAGAAAAATATTTAGACTTCAGAGTCAGCAGTGGTTGATACCTTTTAATGGATAACTGAAAAGATGGAAACAAATTGCAAGCTTTCAAGGCTACTCACGTCTCTTCATCAGGGAAAGACTAACTAAAAAAATTAAGCATCACATATTTCTATACACAACAGGACACAGGAATAGTGCAATAGGTAAGACAAGTAAGTGACGTGTATCAGAACTGTCATTATCTCACAGAGATGAACATAAATATTGGAACAGTTCCTAGATAAGGATAGAAAGTTTGATTGCCCTCTCATTGGCGTCTTCTTTTGGGTTTTCATGACCCTGGAAGGGCATAGACGCAGATTCCTTAATTGATATAGAATGACATAAATCCATGTGATCTATTCATTCCATCACTAACAGTGTCAAAGGTCATGATGAGCTTATATTCTGAAACCTTTGTACGTTTCTCATATTTGAAGTTATATTTTTAATACCAGTAATTCCATATCCATGATGCTATGACCGGCTTACAAAAGTATTTTGCCACAGGTAAATTCATTAATTTATCTGTGATTGTGTGGCGCTGATAATTCATCCTTGTTCTCCTTTTTGTTGCCGGTCTCCCCCCACTTGTCCCTCCCTCACTTGTCTTAGCTATTCCTGTGTCCTGTTGTGTGTAGAAATATGTGATTCTTCATTTTTGGCTTTACTCTTAGCCTGATGAAGACACCTGAGTAGTCTCGAAAGCTTTGAATTTGTTACCATATTTTCAGTTAGCCATTAAACGTTATCAACCACAGAGGACTGTCAAGTATAAATATTTTTCTATTCTTGTAATTGAAATTTATCATTTTATTGTTGTAGTAAAAGTTCATTTATTCTTGTTTGAAGTACATACATTTGCAATGGCCACGTAACAAGGCAATAACTCAATATTTGTGCCTACACCCTCCTTGACCCTGGCTTCAACAGCGCCAGTTGCTGCTCAGAAGTGTTAGATGCACAGATGAAAACAATCGCTGATGTGTTTGTGGGGTTCAGTAACGCCTGCTGTTCCCCTGCTGTGTGTCTGGCAAAAATTACTGCTGCTAACTACAACTTCAACTTCAAACGTCTCATACTAGGCCTCTGCCTACACCCTCCTTGACCCTGGGCTTCAACAGCGCCAGTTGCTGCTCAGAAGTGTTAGATGCACAGATGAAAACAATCGCTGATGTGTTTGTGGGGTTCAGTAACGCCTGCTGTTCCGCTGCTGTGTGTCTGGCAAAAATTACTGCTGCTAACTACAACTTCAACTTCAAACGTCTCATACTAGGCCTCTGCCTACACCCTCCTTGACCCTGGGCTTCAACAGCGCCAGTTGCTGCTCAGAAGTGTTAGATGCACAGATGAAAACAATCGCTGATGTGTTTGTGGGTTCAGTAACGCCTGCTGTTCCCCTGCTGTGTGTCCGGCAAAAATTACTGCTAGCTACCTAATCATGGTGAAAAAAACATGACATCTCAAAGTGTCTAGTGCTACACATAGATATGAGGCTACACCATGATTTCTAAGCTGTAAACATTTGAAACGTCAACTTTAAAACCATAAAATGATTAGTCTTTGTCACAAATCTGTTACAAAATAATTGTGACATATTATTACAGATATGCACATGTCGAAAACAAATGCAAACACAAAAGCCTACTTATGCTATAGGATACTGATGGTCAACCTTGTCACTCCATAGCTTAGACAAATCCAACTCACATCATGACTCAAATTCTGCAATGTTGGAAGTGCATAATGTGGGTTGAACTTTGACAACTGCTGCAGTGCGAAGGTTATACTTCAGTGTTCTTGCCTTTTAAATAAAAGCATACAAGTAAATATAATAATCCAATGTTGATTAAGGGACGTGATGTACACCTGTAATATTGTGCAAACAATGCATGTAGGAATAGTCCTCTTCAACATTACTTATATTTTGTGTCATTTTAAAAAATACATATTTAATTAGAAAGTTAACAGCCCATATCATAAAGGTCCTTCATGTAAACATGATAATCGCTAACAAAAATCATGCATTACCTTGGTAAAGTCAATAGTGCATAGTCACAATAGCAAAATATATACCTGTAAGTGGTGCTGAAAGAACGACAACTGATAGAATAGGTGAATGATATCTATTTATCAGACTGAATAGCGACACCTGTACAATGTCGATATAATACTGTACCTTAACAAAACAGCTGTGTCACACCTCACACGCATTTTTCTTGTAGCTTGTTATGTAATAGGGCACATGCGTATATGTTTCATCATAGGTGCATGTTTACTGAGTAAAGCAGTCATGACAACGCCTTTGTGTTGTCGGTACGCTTGCGATGATGAACGATGCGCACCGTGAATGTTAGTCTGCGTCATAAGACGCACAGACGCTCCAATACCCAACGCGTCACAGCAGGAAGCCAGTCTGTGCGTCCAAACAAAGGCGCAAGCATACATGCACGTACCCTTTTATAAAGCTATATAAAAAAAAGGATGTAGTAGTAACGCACACTTTATTGAGATACAGTATTACATCGCCATTCACCATCTGTGGCTATGCAGTCTCATCTATATATACCTTATCTATCCGTTGTCATGCTTGCAAGTCCACAGTCAGGCATAAATAGCTGTTTTCACTATGCACTTTTTAAAGGTTTTTTTTGTTAATATAAATGATTGGCACATATTATCAGTATTACATGATGGAAATTTTAGATATTTTTAAAAACTTTTTAGTGATATTATTCAGCAAATGAAAATGGTGTACATACTGTTACTTATCCATCATTAATGGATTCTGATATGTACTTGTATGCTTTTATTTAAAACCGTATAGCAGATTATTTAACCGATTTTTATTGTGGTTTGCATTGCTTTTCAACATGTTAATGTATGCGTTTATGTTTGTCAATTATTAATTTACATATATTTTTTAAAGTAAAATCATCATCTTATGGTACTAAAGGTTATATTTCTCTTGTTTGGAGTATAGACATTTTTAATTGACACGTAACAAGGAAAATACTTGATCTAGTATTTAAACATCCTCCTTGACCCTGGGCTCCAACACCGCCAGTTGTTGCTTGGAAGTGCTGTTAGCACAGTCTACACTTGCTCCTGTGTTACTGGGGTTCAGTAATGTCAGCTGTTCCCCTGCTGTGTGAACGGCAAAAAGTCCTGCTGCCTCCACCCTGTTCTCTTCTCATCCCTGGGTTACAACACCGCCAGTTGTTTCTCGGAAGTGCTGTTAGCACAGTCTACACTTGCTCCTGTGTTACTGGGGTTCAGTAATGTCAGCTGTTCCCCTGCTGTGTGAACGGCAAACAGTCCTGCTGCCTCAACTTTAATTTCCATGGGTACCTTCTGCTACCCATCCGGGTTCCAGTACCGTCAGCTGGTTCTCCGCAGTGCCTTTGGCCTAGGTGCCTCCATGTTGGTATCCGAGTTCCAGCAACGTCTGCTGGTCCTTGGTAGTGCTTTGGAGCACAGGTACCTCCTGCTTAGTAACCGTGTCCCAGTAACGTCAGCTGGTCCTCGGTTGTGCCATTGGCTCTTTTCCTTCTGCTGACCCTCCGGGTTCCAGCACTGTCAGCTGGTCCTCGTTACTTTCATTGGCTCTTGTACCTTCTGCTACCCATCCGGGTTCCAGTACCGTCAGCTGGTTCTCCGCAGTGCCTTTGGCCTAGGTGCCTCCATGTCGGTATCCGAGTTCCAACAACGTCTGCTGGTCCTTGGTAGTGCTTTGGAGCACAGGTACCTCCTGCTTAGTAACCATGTCCCAGTAACGTCAGCTGGTCCTCGGTTGTGCCTTTGGCTCTTTTCCTTCTGCTGCCCCTCCGGGTTCCAGCACAGTCAGCTGGTCCTCGTCACTTGCATTGGCTCTTGTACCTTCTTCTACCCGTCCGGGTTCCAGTACCGTCAGCTGGTTCTCCGCAGTGCCTTTGGCCTAGGTGCCTCCATGTCGGTATCCGAGTTCCAGCAACGTCTGCTGGTCCTTGGTAGTGCTTTGGAGCACAGGTACCTCCTGCTTAGTAACCGTGTCCCAGTAACGTCAGCTGGTCCTCGGTTGTGCCATTGGCTCTTTGCCTTCTGCTGACCCTCCGGGTTCCAGCACAGTCAGCTGGTCCTCGTTACTTTCATTGGCTCTTGTACCTTCTGCTACCCATCCGGGTTCCAGTACCGTCAGCTGGTTCTCCGCAGTGCCTTTGGCCTAGGTGCCTCCATGTCGGTATCCGAGTTCCAGCAACGTCTGCTGGTCCTTGGTAGTGCTTTGGAGCACAGGTACCTCCTGCTTAGTAACCGTGTCCCAGTAACGTCAGCTGGTCCTCGGTTGTGCCATTGGCTCTTTTCCTTCTGCTGACCCTCCGGGTTCCAGCACTGTCAGCTGGTCCTCGTTACTTTCATTGGCTCTTGTACCTTCTGCTACCCATCCGGGTTCCAGTACCGTCAGCTGGTTCTCCGCAGTGCCTTTGGCCTAGGTGCCTCCATGTCGGTATCCGAGTTCCAGCAACGTCTGCTGGTCATTGGTAGTGCTTTGGAGCACAGGTACCTCCTGCTTAGTAAACCATGTCCCAGTAACGTCAGCTGGTCCTCGGTTGTGCCTTTGGCTCTTTTCCTTCTGCTGCCCCTCCGGGTTCCAGCACAGTCAGCTGGTCCTCGTCACTTGCATTGGCTCTTGTACCTTCTTCTACCCGTCCGGGTTCCAGTACCGTCAGCTGGTTCTCCGCAGTGCCTTTGGCCTAGGTGCCTCCATGTCGGTATCCGAGTTCCAGCAACGTCTGCTGGTCCTTGGTAGTGCTTTGGAGCACAGGTACCTCCTGCTTAGTAACCGTGTCCCAGTAACGTCAGCTGGTCCTCGGTTGTGCCATTGGCTCTTTTCCTTCTGCTGACCCTCCGGGTTCCAGCACAGTCAGCTGGTCCTCGTTACTTTCATTGGCTCTTGTACCTTCTGCTACCCATCCGGGTTCCAGTACCGTCAGCTGGTTCTCCGCAGTGCCTTTGGCCTAGGTGCCTCCATGTCGGTATCCGAGTTCCAGCAACGTCTGCTGGTCCTTGGTAGTGCTTTGGAGCACAGGTACCTCCTGCTTAGTAACCGTGTCCCAGTAACGTCAGCTGGTCCTCGGTTGTGCCATTGGCTCTTTTCCTTCTGCTGACCCTTCGAGTTCCAGCACAGTTAGCTGGTCCTCGTTACTTCCATTGGCTTTTGTACCATCACCAACAGGACAAAGAAGGTTAAGACAAACTACAAGATACAGAACAAGAGACAGAAGAACAATAAGCAGAAGATCAAAAAGCAGAAGAACATTAAGTATAAGACCAAAATGAAGAGCAAAATATATGCTCTAAATTCTAAGCAGAAGAAGACTAAGCAGTGTATGGGGGTGAGTCCGTTCCTCCTCGTGGTGCCCCTGGAAAATGCCTGATGCTGCTGCAGGCTAAACTGAACGCGGACAAATACTGTTGTAATTAAAATCTTTCGTGACAGCAAGAACGGAAGGATGAAAATTCAGAGTTTTACAGATTACAAGTACAGGAATGTCTGTCACAAATAAGAATATGATGAAAAGGATGAATAGGAAGAAGATGAAGAAGTAGAATATGAAGAATAATAACTGTTTAATAAGAACAATATAAGTAATGTTAACAAAAAGATGAATAGCAAGACGTTTTAGAAGATTAAGAAGGTGAAGATGAAGAATAATTTGATGAGAAAGATGATGCTGCTGAAGATTATGAAGGAGAAAGTGTGTGAAAAGTTAAAAAGGTGAAGAGCATGGAAGTTGTGAAACAGACATATTTGACAAAATAGAAAAAAGGTTAACAACATTGTCAATTTCTTCGTCAATCCAAACGTATTTCAAAAAAAGAAATATTA
This sequence comes from Oophaga sylvatica, assembly GCA_033576555.1. Taxonomy (NCBI): domain Eukaryota; kingdom Metazoa; phylum Chordata; class Amphibia; order Anura; family Dendrobatidae; genus Oophaga; species Oophaga sylvatica. The sequence goes on along the minus strand of JARQOD010001578.1, from coordinate 63,814 downwards.
ATGCTATTCCATTGCATTGTGTTAAACATCTATGCCTTTAATGTCTCCTCAACCTCCCCAATAAATTCTACATTACTCTTTGTTGTTTTCCTTCATGTACAATTAACCAACAAGGCAAGAATGGGTTTTTTTTTAATTCCGATATTTTGTTCCCATAGACTTACATTGTATTTCCGGTATCGGGTATCGCCGATATTTTTTGTGTATCGGCGATACCATTCCGATTCCGATACTTTTGGATATCGGAAAGTATCGCTCAACTCTACTATTAACACATTGAAAATTGCATTTTAACTTTCTTCCATCTCTACTGGGTTCAACAGCATAGATGATGCTGCTGCTTCTGAAATTCTTGAGTGTGACAAGTCCTCACTTGTCATGTGCCTTCCTGCTTGCTGCATCAATGCCTGGGGTCCATGTGCTCATCCAGACCTGAGGACCTTAGAGGAGCCACCTCACTAGGTGAGCCTAACAAACACACATTGAAGTCAAGGCTTTTGGAGGCTGGTCTGATGGCAAGAATTGCAGCAAATAAACCACTTCTCTTCAAGAAAGATTTCAAGGACAGACTGGCATTCTGCAAAATGTACAGGGATTGGACTGCAGAAGTACTTTTTGGCACATTTGGAAGCCCTATTCAAACTCTTTGAGATATCTGGAAGAATAATTGTCCAGAGAAGAAAAGATGACTACTACTATAAGTCCTATGCCATGCCAGCAGTAAAGCATCCTGAGACCATTCATGTGTGGAGTTGCTTTTCATCCAAGGGAGTCGGCTCACTTACAATATTACAAAAAGGAATGGAATCTAAGCATCCTCCAAAAGCAACTTCCCCCAATAATCCGGAGTAATTTGGTGATGAACAATGCTTTTTCCAGCATTATAAAGCATTGTGTCACACGACAAAAGTTGTAACTAAGTTGCCCAGTGAGCAAAACACTGACATTTTGGGTCCATGCCCAGAAATCTCTTCAGATCTCAATCCAGTAGAGCATAGAGAACCTGTGGTCAATAATCAAAAGTAGGCAGAAAACAAAAAAAAACACATTTTGATAAATTTTACACACTTATTAGGCAAAAATGGATTAACATCAGTCAGAATTTGGCCCAAGTAGCTGATATCCAACACTGCAAGGTCAGTTGCATAAATCTTGACAAAAAAGGGTCAAGTCTGAATATATGGAGTCTTTTCATAACTTAATGTATCCTGTTGTGAATAGGCTGGAAATGAGTTCTGAGCAGAAGCTCCCTCTGGTGGTTACAAACGGTACTGGACTGTCCAGTGAAGATTGTGAGGATTGGGAATCAGGTGTTACTGACTGGTCTTATATAAGGGAGTCGCCTTCCCATCAGGGTTGCCGGTGATCAATTGTTCTGGTCTCAATCCTTGATTCCTGTTTCCTTGGTAGCCTGCTGTGTCGTGTCTGAATCTCCTGCTAACAGATAAGACATTTTCTTCTTTTTGTTTTTGTGCTTGATTTTTGCATTTTGTCCTGCACTTCTGTGGGGGCCTTCAGGGTCCCCTCTGGGGGCTTTTGCCCTCTCAGTTCAGTTCAGCCACTGATGTTTGTACATTTGCTTTTTCCAGTTTTTTCAGTGGCTGCTGTTTTGTTTTTGGTTACACCAGAGAACTAATTTAGGTGGTAGAGGTCGTGTGATCTCAGGTGTTTTTGAAATTAGTAGAGTTGGTTCTTTTCAGGGTTTTTTGGGATTGCAGTAAGTGCCCTTCCTATCCTTTTCTATTTAGTAAGTTTGGGCCCCAACGTTTGCTCATTCTATTTTCTGTCTGTGTCAGTATTTCTTCTTGTCTAACTGCCATTACATGTTTGGGGGCTTTCTATGTTCTTTTGGGATCTGCTCCGGGGCAGATAGCTTTCCTCTTTCTATCTTTAGGTGTAGTTAGTTTCTCAGGCTGTGACGAGGCGTCTAGGACCAACGTAGGAACGCTCCACGGCTGCCTCTAGTTGTGGTGGTTAGTCAGGGTACTGCAATCTCATAGTTTCCAACTGCTCTGGTGTATTTCCTTTTTGCCTGCTCTCCTCAGCTACCAAATCATAACAGTATCCGTCAAAAAAATAAAAAAAATTCAAATGCTTAAAATTCTACTTTGGTATACCATTAAAACATCTGATAAATAAATAGAAGATCAATGAAGCAGCAAACTTTGTAAAAGATAACATTTGTGTCAGTCTAAAAACTTTTGGCCACTACTGTAACACTGTAACATTCTCTAAATCTAGGTTGATCTGCAAATCAAAAATAAATATAATATACAATATATAAAAGTTATCTGACATACTTATCTGTAATAATTAGTGATGAGCGAACGCGCTCGCCACTACTCGTTACTTGCTCGAGTATCACTGTACTCTGTGTACTCAGCGAGCACCGAGCATTTCCGGGATTATTCGGCGGGAACTAGGGTCTCCACGCAGCATTTTTGACAGACTTTAGAGACCCAATCACGCTGCAGGGATTGTCTGCCAGGCAATAAAACGCCACAGCCATCTTTGTTGTTGTGGTCGTGCAGTGATTGGCTTGGCCGCACAGCATCATCACGAGTTTATAAGAGACCAGACGCCACCCTGCTCGCCGCATTCAGCTCCTGATTCCGAGAGTGTAGAGAGAGCGGTTGCCGAGATAGGGTCAGATTTGGGGATTTCTTAGTCAGTGTGGGGTCTACCATCCTAAACTACTCAAATCCAGATAACCCAACAAGTCCTTTTAAGGACTAATTCTGGAGTATAAAGATTCCAGTGTTAGGCGGGCAGGGGGGTGAACGTCGCTCTATACACATTAGTGCAAGGCCTGCAGGCACTGTATGTGCATATATAGATCATCGCAAACATCAAGAGAGTCCTTTCCCTTCCTGACGTCTGTTGATGCTGCTGCTACTTGTAGGATATATTGACTATATATAGCTAGCCCCAGGTGTAATTGGAATACAGGCCACATATTTTTCGGTGTGGTATCTCCATGCCAGATCATATCTGGGCGTGCTCAAAGTGTGGCCAGTGTACGGCCATTTTTTTCTTTAGCCCTGGGTGTGAGTGCACTTAAAAACACCATTACTTTTTATAAAAAGGAAAAAAACGGCACAAATTTGTGTTACTGGTATCTCCGTGCCAGCTTATATCTGTGCGTGCTCAACGTGTGGCCAGTGTACGGCAATATTTTTTGTAGCCCTGGGTGTGATTGCACGTTAAAAACACCAGTACTTTTTATTAAAAAAAGGTGCACAAATTAGTGGTACTGTTAACTCCGTGCCATTTCATATCTGTGCATGCTCAAAGTGTGGCCAGTGTACAGCAATATTTTTTTGTATCCCTGTGTGTGATTTCACGTAAAAACAGCAGTAATTTTTATTTTAAAAAAAGACACAAATTTGTGGTACTGTTATCTCCATGTCATTTCATATCTGTGCATGCTCAAAGTGTGGCCAGTGTATAGCAATTTTTTTTTTGTAGCCCTGGGTGTGATTACACGTAAAAACACCAGTACTTTTTATTAAAAAAAGGTGCACAAATTAGTGGTACTGTTATCTCCGTGCTATTTCATATCTGTGTGTGGTCAACGTGTGGCCATTGTATGGCAAAATATTTTGGTAGCCCTGGGTGTGATTGCACATAAAAACACCAGTACTTTTTATAAAAAAAAGGGCACAAATTTGTGGTACTGTTATCTCTGTACCTGCTCATATCTGTGCTTGCTCAACGTGTGGCCAGTGTATGGCAATATTTTTTTGTAGCCCTGGGTATGATTGCATGTAAAAACAACAGTACTTTTTATATAAAAAAAATAGGTGCTCAAATTAGTGGTATGTTATGTTTCGGTAACTGAGGAGTGCAGGTAAAAAAGGCAATACACCAGAGCAGTTGGAATCTATGAGATTGCAGTACCCTGACTAACCACCACAACTAGAGGCAGCCGTGGAGCGTTCCTACGTTGGTCCTAGACGCCTCGTCACAGCCTGAGAAACTAACTACACCTAAAGATAGAAATAGGAAAGCTATCTGCCCCGGAGCAGATCCCCAAAGAACATAGAAAGCCCCCAAACATGTAATGGCTGTTAGACAAGAAGAAATACTGACACAGACAGAAAATAGTATGAGCAAACGTTGGGGCCCAAACTAACTAAATAGAAAAGGATAGGAAGGGTACTTACTGCAATCCCAAAAAACCCTGGAAAGCACCAACTCTACTAATTTCAAAAACACCTGAGATCACACGACCTCTACCACCTAAATTAGTTCTCTGGTGTAACAAAATCAAAACAGCAGCCACTGAAGAAACTGGAAAAAGCAAAAGTACAAACATCAGTGGCTGAACTAAACTGAGAGGGCAAAAGCCCCCGGAGGGGACCCTGAAGGCCCCCACAGAAGTGCAGGACAAAATGCAAAAATAAAGCAAAAAACAAAAAGAAGAAAACGTCTTATCTGTTAGCAGGAGATGCAGACACGACACAGCAGGCTACAAGGGAAACAGGAATCATAGAGTGAGACCAGAACAATTGATCACCGGCAACCCTGATGGGAAGGCGACTCCCTTATATAAGACCAGTCAGTAACACCTGATTCCCACTCCTCACAATCTTCACTGGACAGTCCAGTACCGCTTGTAACCACCAGAGGGAGCCTCTGCTCAGAACTCATTTCAAGTCCATTCACAACAGTACCCCCCCTTGAGGAGGGGTCACCGAACCCTCACTTGAGCAACCAGGTCGGTCAGGATGAGTTCTATGATACGCACGGATGAGTCTCCTAGCATGGGTGTCCGAAGCAAACACCCAAGAATTGTCTTCCTGACCATAACCTCTCCACTTAACCAAATACTGGAGTTTCCATCTAGCAAAACGAGAATTCAATATTTTCTCAACCACATACTCCAGATTGCCCTCAACCAAAACAGGGTCAGGAGGCACAGTAGTAGGAACCACTGGCTCAACAAACCTCTTCAACAAGGACTTGTGGAACACATTATGGATCTTAAATGTCCCTGGAAGAAGCAAACGAAAAGAAACAGGATTAAGAATCTCCATGATCTTATAAGGTCCAATGAACCTAGGCTTAAATTTAGGAGATGCCACTCTCATAGGAATATTTTTTGAGGACAACCAGACCAAGTCCCCCACTTTAAACCGAGGACCATCAGTCCTATACCGGTTAGCAAACCGCTGGGCCCTCTCCTGAGAGAGGGACAACCTCTCCACTACCTGGTCCCAAATCTGTTGCATACGCTCCACAACAGAGTCAACACCTGGACAGACAGAAGCCTCCGTCTGTCCTGAAGAAAATCGAGGGTGAAACCCAGAATTACAGAAAAATGGAGACATCAAAGTGGCAGAGCTAGCCCTATTATTAAGAGCAAACTCAGCCAAAGGCAAAAAAGAGACCCAGTCATCCTGATCAGCAGACACAAAGCATCTTAGATAAGTCTCCAATGTCTGGTTTGTTCTCTCAGTTTGACCATTGGTCTGAGGATGAAACGCCGAGGAGAAAGACAATTGAACACCAAGTTTAGAACAAAAGGTCCTCCAAAATCTTGAAACAAACTGGACTCCTCTGTCAGACACAATGTTCTCAGGAATGCCGTGTAAACGAACCACGTGCTGAAGGAACAAAGGCACCAATTCAGAGGAGGAAGGCAACTTAGGTAATGGCACAAGATGTATCATCTTGGAAAACCTATCACAAATCACCCAGATGACGGTCATTCTCTGAGAAACAGGGAGGTCGGAAATGAAATCCATAGAGATATGGGTCCATGGTCTCTTGGGCACAGGCAATGGCATCAACAAACCACTAGAGCGAGAGCAAGGCTTGGAGCGAGAGCAAGTCCCGCAGGACTGCACAAATTCCCTGACATCACGAGACAAGGTAGGCCACCAAAAGGACCGACTAACCAAGTCTCTGGTACCAAAAATTCCGGGATGACCGGCCAGCGCGGAACAATGAATCTCAGACATCACACTCTTTTTCCACTGGTCCGGGACAAACAATTTCCCAACAGGGCAGCGCTCGGGCTTATCCTCCTGACACCCCTCCAGAGCCAGTCTCAAATTGGGCGAGATGGCGGAAAGAACTATACCCTCTTTCAAAATAACAGAAGGATCAGATAACTCAGGTGAGTCCGCCATGAAACTCCTCGAGAGGGCATCCGCCTTAACATTCTTAGTGCCAGGAAGAAATGAAACCACAAAATTAAAACGTGTGAAAAACAAGGCCCACATGGCCTGTCTAGGATTAAGTCGCTTGGCAGATTCCAGATAAACCAGATTCTTATGGTCCGTAAGGACCACCACCTGATGTTTGGCTCCCTCCAGCCAATGTCTCCACTCTTCAAAAGCCCACTTCATGGCCAATAACTCCCGATTACCCTCGTCATAATTACGTTCAGTAGGAGAAAATTTTCGAGAGAAAAAAGCACAAGGGTTACTTTTAGAGGTCTCTGGATCTCTTTGGGACAAAACGGCACGTGCCCCAATTTCAGAGGCATCAACCTCCACCTGAAATGGTAGAGAAACATAAGGCTGCCGTAGAACAGGAGCAGAAGTGAATCTCTGCTTAAGTTCCTGAAATGCAGAGACTGCCTCAGGAGGCCAATTCACCACATCAGAACCCTTTTTGGTCAAATCAGTTAAAGGTTTAACAATAACCGAGAAATTACCAATAAATTTACGATAAAAATTGGCAAAACCCAAAAATCTTTGAAGAGCCTTTAATGAAGTAAGTTGGACCCAATCACAGATGGCCTGAACCTTGACCGGGTCCATTTCAATAACAGATGGGGACAAAATGAATCCCAAAAATGAGATCCTCTGTACGCCAAAAAGACACTTTGATCCCTTCACATACAGAGCATTCTCTCTCAAAATCTGGAATACAGTTCGAACATGTTTCACATGAGAGTTCCAGTCATTGGAAAAAATCAAGATATCATCCAAATAAACAATCAGAAATTTATCCACAAAATCCCTGAAAATGTCATTCATGAAGGACTGGAAGACAGAAGGAGCATTAGTGAGCCCAAAGGGCATCACAAGGTACTCAAAATGCCCCTAAGGGTATTAAATGCTGTCTTCCATTCATCCCCGTGCTTAATGCGAATAAGGTTATATGCCCCCCTGAGGTCAAGCTTGGTAAACCAAGGAGCATTTTTCACCCTGGAAAACAGGTCAGAAATCAAGGGTAACGGATATTGATATTTCACAGTAATATTTTTCAAAAGACGGTAATCAATACACGGCCTTAATGAACCATCCTTTTTGGCCACAAAGAAAAAACCGGCACCTAAGGGTGAAGAGGATGGTCTGGTATGACCCTTCTCCAATGACTCCTTGATATAAGACTGCATAGCGTCATGTTCAGGTACAGACAAGTTAAAAAGGCGACCTTTAGGGAATTTACTACCAGGCACTAATTCAATAGCGCAGTCATAGCTCCTATGGGGAGGCAAGGATGCAGATTTACTTTCGCTAAACACATCAGAAAAATCAATCAAAAAGTCAGGAACATCCTGAGCCTGGGGGGAGGCAGAAAAAACAAGGGTGTTGGTATTAACACATTGGCAGCCCCAACTGGTTACAGACACGGTTTTCCAATCCAAAACAGGATTATGAGACTGCAACCAAGGGAAACCCAGTACGATAATATCATGCAGATTATACAGAACCAAAAATTTGCAGCACTCCTGATGATCAGGTTCAACCCTCATTATCACCTGAGTAGAGAACTGAGGTTTATTCTCAGCCAAAGGGGTAGAATCGATCCCCAGTAGGGGAATAGACTTCTGTAGGGGTATCAAGGGAAACCCACAACGTTTAGCAAAATCATAATCCATCAGGTTAATAGCTGCTCCAGAATCAACGAAAGCCTGAGCAGAAAATGAGGACAGAGAGCATATCAGAGTGACAGTTAATAAAAACTTAGTCTGAACACTACCCAAGACAACTGTCACGCTGTCTAGCAGATGTATAAATATATAATGTCAGTAATCTATCAAGTGGGACAACATTCTATATAACATATAAATAGGTAACATTAACATGTATATATAGCATAGTATTACCTGACATAATATCCTGTGGGTCAATACTGAATCCTTTTCACGCTGTCTCTGGCTAGAGGTGGACCGGGGTCTATGCTGACCCTAAACTGGGGTCCTGACTAGTCCCTCTACCTGGAGGTACTGTTAATGGTACAGAGGTCCAGGCCACCAGCGTAAACCCTGTCTCCTATAAATCCCTGACCACAGTAATCTAGTCCTTAGAAGGACCCTGATTACCACCATAGGGAATGGACAGGTAAAGGTTAACAAACAGTATAGACAAACGAGACAGACAGGGGATAAAGTAAATACTGTCTTGCATACAACATTAAAACACAGAGGGAACACCAAAGGTCTAGGAGATAAACTATAAGCAAGGTGAGGAGAAACAACAAAAGAGCTCTTAGCTTAAGTCTTCTCAGAACCGATCCTATCTGCAGTCTGTATGAATGCTTTCACCGGCATCTAACCAGCAGACTGGCAGCTATATAAAGGAAGCTAATTAGAACATAATCAAAAGCAGCCGGGCGAGGCTGGACCTAGTCTTAGCAAAGAGCTAGGTAAAATTAACTCCCTCATTACCAAACACAAAGAAACAGCAACTCAGCTGCGAGAAGTCAGAATGTGCAATCGCGACAATCTTCGTGGCGATGCACCCATGACAGTACCCCCCCTTCTACGAGGGGCCTCCGGACCCTCAGGGCCAGGTCTGTCCGGGTAAGTCGTGTGGAAGGTCCGAACCAATCGATCTGCGTTAATCTCAGACGCAGAGACCCACGTCCTCTCCTCAGGACCATATCCCTTCCAATGAACCAAATACTGAAGGGACCGGCGATTCAGACGTGAGTCAATGATCTTCAACACTTGAAATTCTAAGTTACCATTGACCACCACTGGAGGAGGAGGTAGAAGTGACGGTATAACTGGCGCCACGTACCTCTTAAGCAACGATTTGTGGAATACATTATGGATTTTAAACGTAGGAGGGAGGTCCAGACGAAATGCCACAGGATTAATTATAGAACTGATCCTGTATGGACCGATGAACCTGGGACCCAGTTTCCAGGAGGGAACTTTGCGTTTTATATTGTTGGTAGACAACCACACCAGATCGTTCACACCTAGGTCCGGACCAGACACTCTCCTCCTATCAGACCTCCGCTTGAAACAGTTGCCCATAGCACTCAGACCATTCAGCACTCCTCTCCAAACTGAAGCAAGTGACGACGAGAATCGTTCCTCCTCAGGAACCCTAGATGGACGGGTATGTGGGGTCTTAGAGCGAGCACAAACTCCACAGGACGCGACAAAAGTTATTACCTCTTTATTTAAGTTAGGCCACCAAAACCGGCGAGAAAGGAGATCCACAGTTGCTTTACTCCCTGGATGTCCTGCTAAAGCAGAACTATGATGTGCCTCGATAACTTTTTGTCTTAACTGATTAGGAACAAACAGTTTCCCTGGAGGTCCTACAGGGGCGTCCCCCTGAGCCTCCAACACCTCCTCCTCATGCTCAGAGCACACAGCCGACACCACCACTCCTTCCTGAAGGATAGGAACCGGGTCATCCGTCTTTCCGGCCCCTGGGAAACTACGAGATAAGGCATCAGGAAGCAATTTTATTGAGCAGTCATACAAGCGATGAGGAGGTAACTTTTGACACCCCTCCTCTGAGAACATCTCCCCAAAGTCCTCCAGAAAAGGAGGCAAAGTCCTAGGCACGACCGCACCGATGACCGTGTTCATGCAGTTATTCTTGCAAAATTCACCCCACTGGCTTATCTTTCTGGATTGCCAATCAATCACTGGGTTATGTTTAGCCAACCAGGGAAGTCCCAACACAATAGGAGTAGGAAGACCCTCCAACACATAACAAGACAACTGTTCTTTATGTATTGCCCCTACTCGAAGGTCTATGTTATGAACAGCTTGTACAAAGCTACCTTGACCGAGAGGTCTGGCGTCAATAGAAAGTATAGGGATCGGTTTGGCCAATACACTCAGTTGCATACCTTGCACCTGGGCAAACCGAGCGTCCACCAGATTAGCCCCGGACCCACTATCAAGAAGAACAGAAATCCTCTCAACTCTCGCACCAACCACCACCTCCGCAGGCACGAGAAATTGAGACGGACCTGGGGACGAAATACCTACTCCCAGGTTGTCGTCCACCACACAACCTGGGATTAACAGTTTTTCGGTGACTTTTTTGCTCAATGAGGCACGGGAGGGACACCCCCCAACAAAATGTCCCTCTCTCCTGCAGAAGAAACACCTTCTTGTCTTGCGGCGCACCGCCGATTCCCTCCTACAAAATGATGTCCCACCCAACTGCATAGGTTCCTCAGAACAGACCAGGGGAACCTCCATATAAGGGACTTTAGTAGTGGGTGGAGTAATAACAGGGGGCGGAGTTACCTCGCACCTCCCCCGAAGCGGTCTATCAATACGAATAGCAAGGGCCATAGCAGCCTCCAGTGACGGAGGAGAATCATACTGAGCCAAAACATCTTTTAATTTGTCAGATAACCCTTGACAAAACTGGCTCCTAAGAGCTGGGTCATTCCACTGAGTATCTGTGGCCCATCTACGGAACTCAGAAGAAAATTCCTCCGCCGGACGATCTCCCTGCTGTATCCTACGTAACTTCGTTTCAGCAAGGGAGACCCGATCCGGGTCATCATACACCAGCCCCAGGGCAGCAAAGAATCGATCTACTGACTGGAGGGCCGGGGAGCCCGGAGGAAGAGAGAACGCCCAGGATTGTGAGTCCCCTTGTAAGAGCGAGATGACAATTCCCACCCTCTGCTCCTCACTCCCCGATGACCGAGGCTGTAGCCGAAAGTACAATTTACATGCCTCCCGGAAGGTAAAAAATTTGTCCCGCCCACCAGTGAACCTGTCCGGGAGAGCAACCTTAGGTTCAGATCTGGTTTGCTCCGGGGGGGACAAAACCTTGGACTTAATGTCCGTAAACTCCATGGACAATTTCTGCAACTGCAGGGCAAGCTGGGCTACTGGATCCATGGTAGCTGGGGAGAATCTATAGTTTGGCCGGTGAAAATGTCACGCTGTCTAGCAGATGTATAAATATATAATGTCAGTAATCTATCAAGTGGGACAACATTCTATATAACATATAAATAGGTAACATTAACATGTATATATAGCATAGTATTACCTGACATAATATCCTGAATCCTTTTCACGCTGTCTCTGGCTAGAGGTGGACCGGGGTCTATGCTGACCCTAAACTGGGGTCCTGACTAGTCCCTCTACCTGGAGGTACTGTTAATGGTACAGAGGTCCAGGCCACCAGCGTAAACCCTGTCTCCTATAAATCCCTGACCACTGTAATCTAGTCCTTAGAAGGACCCTGATTACCACCATAGGGAATGGACAGGTAAAGGTTAACAAACAGTATAGACAAACGAGACAGACAGGGGATAAAGTAAATACTGTCTTGCATACAACATTAAAACACAGAGGGAACACCAAAGGTCTAGGAGATAAACTATAAGCAAGGTGAGGAGAAACAACAAAAGAGCTCTTAGCTTAAGTCTTCTCAGAAACCGATCCTATCTGCAGTCTGTATGAATGCTTTCACCGGCATCTAACCAGCAGACTGGCAGCTATATAAAGGAAGCTAATTAGAACATAATCAAAAGCAGCCGGGCGAGGCTAGACCTAGTCTTAGCAAAGAGCTAGGTAAAATTAACTCCCTCATTACCAAACACAAAGAAACAGCAACTCAGCTGCGAGAAGTCAGAATGTGCAATCGCGACAATCTTCGTGGCGATGCACCCATGACAACAACTGAGCGTGCAAAACGTCTTCCCCGCTTAGGGCAGACTGAAATAGCATGAGAGGCATTACCACAGTAGAAACATAACCCATTGCGCTTTCGAAACTCATGACGCTGTGCCCCAGACACCACTCTATCACACTGCATGGATTCAGAAGCAGGTTCACAAGGCAACACTATTCCACGCATACTTCTCCGCTCACGCAAACGTCTGTCAATTTTAATCGCTAATGACATAGAATCATTGAGACCAGAGGGGACAGGGAATCCCACCATAACATCCTTTACATTATCTGACAGACCCTTCCGAAAAAGGGCCGCCAAAGCGTCGTCATTCCACTTGGTCAGGACTGCCCACCTACGGAATCTCTGACAGTATAACTCAGCGTCATCAAGCCCTGATTTAATGCCAAGAAGGCTTTTTCAGCTTGATCAGTGACATTAGGCTCATCGTACAATAACCCCGAAGCCTGAAAAAATGCATCAACATCACTCAAAACAGGATCCCCAGGTGTCAGGGAAAAAGCCCAATCCTGAGGGTCGCCGCGCAGGAGAGGGATGGCAATTTGAACCTGCTGCGCTGCGTTCCCTGAGGACTTAGATTTTAAGACAAAAAACAATTTACAATTATTTTTGAAATTATGAAACTTAACTCGATCCCCCAAAAACAAATCTGGCATGGGAATCCTAGGTTCCACAACAGGCAACCTAGCAAGATATGCAGCAATACTCTGAACCTCAGTGGCAAGCTGATCCACACGGCCAGACAACTGTGCAAACTCCATTGAGAGAAAAAATCCTCCCCAGCACCCAGAGAGACAGAGGGAAAAAAAAAAAAAAAAATGCAACAAACAGAAAAATATCTCTGACAACTCTGACAACCGTTTTTTCTTTCACAATATTTTTCCCTTCTGTGAGTACCATACAACTTTAAATTTTTTGGCCGGTGATACTGTTATGTTTCGGTAACTGAGGAGTGCAGGTAAAAAAGGCAATACACCAGAGCAGTTGGAATCTATGAGATTGCAGTACCCTGACTAACCACCACAACTAGAGGCAGCCGTGGAGCGTTCCTACGTTGGTCCTAGACGCCTCGTCACAGCCTGAGAAACTAACTACACCTAAAGATAGAAATAGGAAAGCTATCTGCCCCGGAGCAGATCCCCAAAGAACATAGAAAGCCCCCAAACATATAATGGCTGTTAGACAAGAAGAAATACTGACACAGACAGAAAATAGTATGAGCAAACGTTGGGGCCCAAACTAACTAAAAAGAAAAGGATAGGAAGGGTACTTACTGCAATCCCAAAAAACCCTGCAAAGCACCAACTCTACTAATTTCAAAAACACCTGAGATTACACGACCTCTACCACCTAAATTAGTTGTCTGGTGTAACAAAATCAAAACAGCAGCCACTGAAGAAAACTGGAAAAAGCAAAAGTACAAACATCAGTGGCTGAACTAAACTGAGAGGGCAAAAGCCCCGGAGGGGACCCTGAAGGCCCCCACAGAAGTGCAGGACAAAATGCAAAAATAAAGCACAAAAACAAAAAGAAGAAAATGTCTTATCTGTTAGCAGGAGATTCAGACACGACACAGCAGGCTACAAGGGAAACAGGAATCATGGAGTGAGACCAGAACAATTGATCACCGGCAACCCTGATGGGAAGGCGACTCCCTTATATAAGACCAGTCAGTAACACCTGATTCCCACTCCTCACAATCTTCACTGGACAGTCCAGTACCGCTTGTAACCACCAGAGGGAGCCTCTGCTCAGAACTCATTTCAAGTCCATTCACAACAGTGGTACTGTTATCTCTGTGCCATTTCATAACTGTGCGTGCTCGCTGTGTGGCCAGTGTACGGCAATATTTTTTTTCTATCCCTGGGTGTGAGTGCATGTAAAAACACCAGTACTTTTTATAAAAAAAAAGGACACAAATTAATGGTACTGTTATCTCCATGCCATTTCATATCTGTGCGTGCTCAAAGTGTGGCGAGTGTACGGCAATTTTTTTTGTAGCTCTGGGTGTGATTGCATGCAAAAACACCATTACTTTTTAATCCAAATAAATCAGGGCACAAATTTGTGGTACTGGAATCTCCATGACAGCTCATATCTGTGCGTGCTCAACGTGTGGCCAGTGTACGGCATTTTTTTAATTTAGACCTTGGTTTCAGTGCACTTAAAGACAGCACCATGTTGTATTATTTTTTAAAACAGGCCACATTTAACTGTGTGGTATATCTGTGACATGCCTCATGCATCCGTGTGCCAAAATTAGATGCATTTTAGGCCTAAATTCCCATTTTTGGCCATTGTCTCATTCTCGTTATATCCAACAGGCTTTTTTATCCACACAATCATAAAAAATTAATCCAGTCTGATATCTCAGGCTGGGGCCTGGTGTATCTGTGGTGGAAAAATCTTTTCTTGGCAGGTATATGTTGCATAGTTCTGTCTGCTAGCCTTCTTGCATGCCTTTTTTATTGTGTTCAAACAGTAACAAAAAAACAAACCCAAAAAATTAATATTTTTTTAAAAAAACGGATCCGCCAAATCTACCGCCAGTCCGTTTTCTCTCATTGACTTGTATTATCGCCGGATTGCGCCGCATGGCCACGCGTTTCTTCCATTTTTTGCAGGATCCAGCAAAAAATTTCATTTCAGCGTTTTGAAAAAAAGTATCTAGCAACGTTTTTTGGATGCGGCAAAAAAACGGACAGCGCCCGGATGCGGTATTTTGGTACAATGAAAGTCTATGGGCGCTGGATCAGGAAAAAGATGGATCCAGTCACCGGTTTCCATTTTTTCACTCAGATCATGCATGGAACTATTGCTTTTCTGGTCTCTCTCTCTCTTTCTCTCTCTCTTCCAGGCATGCTCAGAGTGCATTTCTCAAGGTTCAAAAGTTCATGACGGATCCATCTAAAAACCTGATCAGTCGCATCAGTTTTTCACAAACAGCGCTGGATCCGTCTTTTTTAAACTTTGACGGATTGTGCCTGATTGTAAAAACCTGATATGTGAAAGTAGCCTAAGGCCTGGTGTATGTGTGGTGGAAACATCTTTTCTTGGCAGGCATACGTTGCATAGTTCTGTTTGCTAGCATTCTTGTACCCCTTTTTTATTATGTTCAAACAATAAACAAAAACATAACCCAAAATATTAATACAGTCTGTTTTCTTATGCTGATGCCTGATGTATCTGTGGTGTAAAAAATTTCACTTTGCAGGTATATTGATCACATATAATTTTTCTCCAAATAAATCCTTTTGTATTGAGCTTTGCAAATATTTCAGTAGTCCATTTAAAATGGGCAAGGCAAGGGACGGGGAAGTGGACGTGATGCTGATGGTGCATGCCGATCCCGAGGCCGTGGCCAAGCTGAAAGTGGGCCGCAGCAAAGACCCACATGTTCTCGTTCAACCTTCTTGTCCCAGTTTCTAGGGACCGCAGCACAGCCCTATTGAAGCCCGAGCAGTGTGAAACGGTAGTTGGTTGGATAGCGGATAATGCTTCAAGTCACTTAGCCACCACCACCACCACCAAGTCTTCCACACGGTCAAGTTTGAGTAGCCGTGATTGTGGACCGGCTATTACTCACCCTGTTCCTTTTTCCTCCTACCATGTCGAGCGCCCTGAGACAACAGATCCCTCACTCGGACTGTTATGAGCTCGGTTGCAACAGCTTTATTATATAATGGATTGCAACCGAACCCGTGGTCCGCGATGCAGTTTATGTTCACTGCTGCCAAACACCCCTAGAGTATGAGGGTCGCACTGATAACAGAAATCTAACATTAGATCTCGCCTGTGTTAATTCACACTAGGGAAGATGTAGAATTTGCACTATCTCCGTTAACTTCACGGGAGATGTGCTATTAACTGGTATAGACATAGCCCTGTTGACTGCACAGAAGCTACGTGCCAGCCGCTAGGAAGTGCGTGCGACTGACGCCAGGCGTACGTGCTACCAGCCGGCGTGAGACCGGGCTGAGCAACTCTCTATTCAGCTTGGCAGGCGATGCCCAGGTTACATGCCACACAGTCTGCTCAGGGTGTATAGCTACCCTATATTCGAAGCAGGACGGCATCAAGTTAGCTACCTGCCTGGAATAAGCTTAACCTGCCTAAAGGACCTGTGATAATTAGCCGAGCGTACTCTGGCATCGGCAAGTCCCAGAGAGTAAAGCTAGAGAGCACGTGGAGCCTAGATTCTGGTACGTCCACACATGAGCACTGCCTATTTTAGCATGATCTGACCACGCCGCGCCGCAGCCAGACAAGCTATATAAGGGCTAAGCTCCGCCCCCAGCCATCTTGTCAATCGCATCACCGATGACATCATCCGTGACCAATCAGGCGATGCCAGGTCAGAGGATCAGCTGACATTAAGCACCAATCATGGCTCGCCATGTCACGGACATGCTCAGCGCAGGCATTTCTGGACTTAGGCTTACAACAGCCTTTTCTTGTTCCGTAACCTAGGTTTAAGGCTACTATGAACAAAGACCTGAGTAACTGTTTGTGCCTCTAGGGCATTGGCTAGGCGTTGGGATCAACGGCGAAGCTGAGCAGCATCTGGGTCTGGATGGGAGACCACAGACTCTCGGATCCAAGTTCAGATCCTGCCGTCGCCTGATGCCTAACACGGACATTCCGAAGAGCTGCTCAGTTTTCCATTTGGAGATTTGTGCCTCTCGGACTCTCCACTTGAAGTGGGGAAAGATGATGTTCAATGTAGCGATGCACAAATCTGTGAGCAGCCATGGTCACAAGATGTGGACGATGATGAGACACAATTACCGGAAAGTCAGGAAGAGGAATATGGTGCGGATGTGGAAGACGAGGTGATGGATGACATAGTGACTGACCCAACCTGGCAGGACATTCAGAGCGAGGACAGCATCACACATGGGGAAGGAGGCATATCACCCCAACATGCAAGAAGATGCAGTGTGTTGGCTGCAGACAGAAGGTGTGCATCCGTTCACTGTAACACCAACAGTATGGAAGCTGCCATTCCAACTGTTAGATCTTCCCGAGTTTGGTTATTTTTTAAAGACTCTGCTGAGAACCCCAAACAGGCCATTTGCAGTGCTTGCATACCCGCATGTCACGCTGTCTAATGATATGAATACAATGTCAGTAAACTATTTATACAGGAACCACACTCTATACAACATATAGTTTAGCAAGATCAGAATGTAAGTATAAAATAGATTTACCTGACACGATATCTGCAGAACTTAGGGTAAATCTTGAGGACTAGATGTGCAGAAACGATTTCTGTTTACTTCAGGGTTAATCTTGAGGACTTGATGAGCTGTAACAGGAAAGAGGAGGACCGGGTTCTAACCTGACCCTACACTGGGGTCCTAACTAATCCCTTACCTTGGAGGTACTGATAATGGTTCAGAGGTCCAAGTCTCCAGCCTAACCCTGTCTCCTATCAGACCCTGAACCCTGTAATCAGTCCTAAGAAGGATCCTGATTACCACCAAAGGGATATGGGCTGATCTCAGCTAAATACACAGATAAGACATATAAGACAGACAGGATAGCACTCACTTGCATACACACTCAAACACCGAAGGAACAAAAATGGTCTGGGAAATAAACTCTAAGCAAGTTGAGCTTAAAACAACTAAGGAGCTCTCAACTTAAGTCAATACAGATTCATTCCTATCTGTGGACTGAATGAAGGATTTCACTGGCAACTCCCAAAGCAGACAACCAGGAATTTAAAGGAAACCAATCAACAAATAATCAATTGCAGCCGGGAGAAACTGCACCCAGTCCCAGCACTGACAACAGACAGAATTAACTCCCTAGCTGCCAAACACAAAGAAACAGCAACTCAGCTGTGAGAAGTCAAAATGTGCAATCGCGACGATCTTCGTGGCAGTGCACACATGACAGTACCCCCCCTTCTACGAGGGGCCTCCGGACCCTCAGGGCCAGGCCTGCCCGGGTGAGTTCTGTCGAAGGTCCGAACCAAACGATCTGCGTTAACATCAGACGCAGGGACCCACGTCCTCTCCTCCGGACCATACCCTTCCAATGCACCAAGTACTGAAGGGACCGGCGATTCAGACGTGAGTCCATGATTTTTGATACTTGAAATTCCAAGTTGCCATTGACCAACACTGGAGGAGGAGGTAGAGGTGACGATATGACTGGTGCCACATACCTTTTAAGTAATGACTTGTGGAACACATTATGAATTTTAAACGTAGGAGGGAGTTCCAGACGAAATGCCACAGGATTAATTATGGAACTGATCCTGTACGGCCCGATGAATCTGGGACCCAGTTTCCAGGAGGGCACTTTAAGTTTTATATTCCTGGTAGACAACCATACCAGATCGTTCACATTCAGATCTGGACCAGAAACTCTCCTCCTATCAGCCATACGTTTGTAACGGTTCCCCATCGCACTCAGATTATTCAATACACCTCTCCACACAGAAGCAAGTGACGACGAGAAACGCTCCTCCTCAGGAACCCCAGAAGGACCCCCCCATTGAAAGTACAAAACTGGGGATGAAAACCATATGCCCCAAAAAACGGGGACTTACCAGTGGACTCGCTCCGCCTGTTGTTAAGAGCGAACTCTGCCAGAGGCAAGAAAGAAGACCAGTCCTCCTGGTTCTCCGAGACAAAACACCGGAGATATGTCTCTAAACTCTGATTCAGACGCTCTGTCTGACCATTGGTCTGCGGATGAAAAGCCGAGGAAAACGACAATTGCATCCCCCGACGTAAACAAAATGCCCTCCAAAATTTGGACACAAACTGAGACCCCTATCTGACACCACATCAGAAGGCAACCCATGAAGTCTCACGATCTCCCTAATGAACACCTGCGCCAGAGTTTTAGCATTAGGGAGTGCAGGAAGAGCAACGAAATGTGCCATCTTACTGAACCTGTCAACAACCACCAGTATGACAGTATTCCCTGACGACGGAGGAAGGTCCGTAATGAAGTCCATAGATAAATGAGTCCATGGACGCTCCGGAAGTTTCAAGGGTAAAAGGGTCCCAGACGGACGGGTATGAGGGTTTTAGAGCGAGCACAAACCCCACAGGACGCGACAAAAGTTATAACATCTTTATTAGCGTTAGGCCACCAAAATCGGCGAGAAAGGAGATCTAAAGTAGCCTTACTCCCTGGATGTACTGCTAAAGCAGAATTATGATGTGTCTCAATAACCTTTTGTCTCAACTGATTCGGGACAAACAGTCTCCCTGGAGGTCCTGCAGGGGCGTCCCCCTGAGCCTCTAACACCTCTTCCTCAAGCTCAGAACATACAGCCGACACTACCACCCCCTCCTGAAGGATAGGAATCGGGTCATCCGTTTTCCCGGCCCCTGGGAAACTGCGAGACAAGGCATCAGCCTTTACATTCTTAGACCCCGGGCGATAAGTGACGACAAAATTAAACCTGGTAAAAACAACGACCATCGAGCTTGTCTGGAATTCAGACGCTTAGCGGATTCTAAATACAGCAGGTTCTTGTGATCAGTAATAACGGTGACCGGGTGGACTGCCCCCTCCAAAAAGTGACGCCATTCTTCAAAAGCCAATTTAATGGCCAAAAGTTCCCTATTGCCGATATCATAATTCCTTTCGGCGGACGACAATTTCTTAGAAAAGAAAGCGCACGGATGCCATTTACCAGGGGACGGACCCTGGGACAATATAGCACCCACCCCTACGTCAGACGCATCCACCTCAACAATGAACGGCTGAGATACATCTGGTTGGATGAGAACGGGTGCCGAAGCAAAACATCTCTTCAAAGAGGAAAAGGCTTGGCAAGCCTTGTCCGACCACCTAGAAAAATCCGTCCCTTTTCTCGTCATGTCAGTGAGAGGTTTGACGACAGACGAGAAATTACAAATAAATTTCCGGTAGTAATTAGCAAACCCCAAAAAACGCTGCAGAGCCTTAAGATCCCCTGGCTGATCCCATTCAAGCACTGCTCTCACCTTTTCAGGGTCCATACGGAAACCGGAGGCTGACACCAAAAAACCCAAAAACTGAAGTTCCTGTACGGCAAAAACACACTTCTCCAGTTTGGCGTATAGTTTATTGTCTCGCAAGATCTGCAACACCTGTCTCACATGCTCCTGGTGAGACACAAGATCTGGCGAGTAAATTAAAATGTCATCCAAATATACGACCACAAACAGCCCCACAAGGTGACGAAAAATGTCATTAACAAAATGTTGGAATACTGCTCGTGCAGTAGTCAGACCAAAAGGCATGACCAGGTTTTCATAATGTCCCTCCGGCGTGTTAAACGCCGTTTTCCACTCATCCCCTCTTTTATCCTAATCAGATTATACGCCCCCTGAGATCCAATTTAGAGAACCATTTGGCGCCAACAATTTGATTGAAGAGATCAGGAATAAGAGGGAGTGGATACGGATCTCGAACAGTAATCCGATTAAGTTTGCGGAAATCCAAGCAAGGGCGTAGGCCTCCATCTTTTTTCTTCACAAAGAAGAACCCCGCGGCCACAGGGGAAGATGAAGGTCTAATATGCCCTTTGGCCAGACTTTCAGAAATATAATCTTTCATAGCCTGCTTTTCAGGACCAGAAAGATTATACAACCTAGCTTTAGGCAACTTAGCATCAGGAAGTAGATTAATAGAGCAGTCATACACGCGATGAGGAGGCAACTCCCGACACCCCTACTCAGAGAAAACATCCCCAAAATCCTCCAAAAAAGGAGGCAATGTACTAGGCACGACCGCACTGATGACTGTGTTCATGCAGTTGCTTTTGCAAAACTCACCCCATTGGCTTATCTCTCTGGACTGCCAATTAATCACAGGGTTATGTTTAACCAGCCAAGGAAGTCCCAACACAATGGGAGTAGGTAGACTCTCCAACACATAACAAGATAATTGTTCCCTATGTATTGCCCCTACCCGAAGGTCAATGTTATGAACCTCATGAACAAAGCTACCTTGGCCGAGAGGCCTGGCGTCAATGGAGAAAATAGGGATCGGTTTGACCAATACACTCAGATGCATACCTTGAGCCTGAGCAAACTGAGCGTCAACCAGATTAGCCCCGGAACCACTATCCAGAAGAACAGACAATCTCTTCACTCTAGTACCAACCACCACCTCCACTGGTACAAGGAACTGAGAAGAACCGGCGGATGAAATACATACTCCCAGGTTGTCGTCCACCACACAACCTGGGATTAGCAGTTTTCCGGCGACTTTTTACTTAACAAGACACGGGATGGACATTCTCCAACAAAATGTCCCTCTTTCCCGCAAAAAAAACACCTTCTAGTCCTGCGGCGTGCCGCCAATCCCCTACTACGAAAAGATGTCCCTCCCAACTGCATAGGTTCATCCGAACAGACAAGGGGAACCTCAACATAAGGGACTTTAGTAGTAGGTGGAGTAACAACAGGGAGTGGAGTTACCTCACCCCTCTCCCGAAGCCGTCTATCAGTACGGATAGCTAGGGCCATAGCAGCCTCCAGAGAAGGAGGAGACTCATACTGAGCCAAAACGTCTTTTAATTTGTCAGAAAGCCCATGACAAAACTGGCTCCTAAGAGTTGGGTCATTCCACTGAGTATCCGTGGCCCATCTACGAAACTCAGAAGCAAATTCCTCCGCCGGACGATCTCCCTGCTGTATCTTACGTAATTTGGTCTCAGCAAGAGAGACCCGATCTGGGTCATCATATACCAATCCCAGGGCAGTAAAAAATTGATCTACAGACTGTAGAGCCGGGGATCCCGGAGGAAGGGAAAATGCCCAGGATTGAGGGTACCCTTGAAGAAGTGAGATAACAATTCCCACTCTCTGCTCATCACTCCCTGATGATCGCGGCCGAAGCCGAAAATACAATTTACATGCCTCCCGGAAGGTAAAAAATTTGTCTCGCCCACCAGTGAACCTATCTGGGAGAGCTACTTCAGGTTCAACTCTGGTTTGCTCCAGGGGAGACAAAACTTTGGACTTAATGTCCGTCAGCTCCATGGATAATCCCTGCAACTGCAGAGCCAGCTGGGCTACTGGATCCATGGTAACTAGAGATAATTTTTAAGGCCAGTGAAAATGTCACGCTGTCTAATGATATGAATACAATGTCAGTAAACTATTTATACAGGAACCACACTCTATACAACATATAGTTTAGCAAGATCAGAATGTAAGTATAAAATAGATTTACCTGACACGATATCTGCAGAACTTAGGGTAAATCTTGAGGACTAGATGTGCAGAAACGATTTCTGTTTACTTCAGGGTTAATCTTGAGGACTTGATGAGCTGTAACAGGAAAGAGGAGGACCGGGGTCTAACCTGACCCTACACTGGGGTCCTAACTAATCCCTTACCTTGGAGGTACTGATAATGGTTCAGAGGTCCAAGTCTCCAGCCTAACCCTGTCTCCTATCAGACCCTGAACCCTGTAATCAGTCCTAAGAAGGATCCTGATTACCACCAAAGGGATATGGGCTGATCTCAGCTAAATACACAGATAAGACATATAAGACAGACAGGATAGCACTCACTTGCATACACACTCAAACACCGAAGGAACAAAAATGGTCTGGGAAATAAACTCTAAGCAAGTTGAGCTTAAAACAACTAAGGAGCTCTCAACTTAAGTCAATACAGATTCATTCCTATCTGTGGACTGAATGAAGGATTTCACTGGCAACTCCCAAAGCAGACAACCAGGAATTTAAAGGAAACCAATCAACAAATAATCAGTTGCAGCCGGGAGAAACTGCACCCAGTCCCAGCACCGAGCACAGACAGAATTAACTCCCTAGCTGCCAAACACAAAGAAACAGCAACTCAGCTGTGAGAAGTCAAAATGTGCAACCGCGACGATCTTCGTGGCAATGCACACATGACACCGCAGTTTCAGCAGAGGTAGCAAAACTACCAGCCTGACCACCACCAGCATGATTAGGCACATGGCAGCAAAGCACCCGACTTTATGGGCCGAACCCCAGGCTCCAGGAACACTGTCTGCAGGTGACAACACTGCTTCTTCCACTGTCTTGCATAAAAGCCAATCCCCAGTTCAGCGTGCCTGTGAAAATGCCTCGGGCCCTGCACCTGTTGTTGCCCACAGTCAACCAGAATCATCATCAAGCCTGTCAGCGTCCTTGTCGCAGCGCAGCCTTCAGTTGTCTATACCCCAGTCATTGTAACGCAAGCAGAAATACCCAGCCAAAGCCCCACAGGCCACAGTACTTAATTCTCACATTTTTTGACAGCTTGCACTTAGTGTTGAGCGATAGTGCTCGATATCTAAAAATATCGTATCGAAATTGTATCGCCGATAGCACTAAATATCGTCGATATCCGATTTCGATAGCGGAAGTCCCATGTAAGTCTATGGAAACAAATATCGCAACAAAAAAAACCCTTTCTTACGTTGTAAACACAAAATATACACACATAGAATACATATATAATATATATATATATACATGTCATTGTGACATATATATACATATATTTATAGTTTATACACTTCTACATAGTAAAATAGACTCTGATTGAATTGCCGGGTAAAGCCGTGACATACCCCATAGAAGTCGACGGGCTCGGTGCCGAGTACCCCCAAAACCTCTGGCTCTGTGCGACTCAACTTGGGCGTCACGAACAGGATTCTGTAGCTCGCTATAAGCGAGTCCTGTGTGCCTGAATTGAACTGGTTTTGTGCTTGAGAATTGCTAAAATCATCAGAGAATGTATTTGCCATTTTTCACGACGAGGCACTGGTGAAGAAGAAGGGCTGTAAGGTTCTGTGTATCTGTTTCTGAAACTCAGTTTGTTCGTCGGCCATTTTGCTTTCTGTTTTGCTGCAGCTATCTTGCCCTCAGTGAAAATGGGGTTTTCCAGCTTGCATGTTCCCGCCCTGATTCTCTCCGTTTGCTTCTTGAACAGCCACACCTGAGCGGTCGGTGCTTCAGAATCTAGCCTGCAGTGAACCTGTGTTCTGACTCCTGAAGCCTTGGACCTTGTACTCCAGCCATTTCTACTGAGAAACTCTGAAGCACTTGTGGACTCTGAACTCTGCTCTTGAAAGCCTCACGTTTGCATGGACTTGCGGTAACATAGAAGAAGATCTGAATCTGTTGTGGAGAGTTATTGATGAACTTAGATTACTCTGGCCTGCTGTGTCTCCTGCTTCTGTGTTTGCAACCTGTGTGTTTATTTTTGCCAATTTGTATGAAGCAATACAAGACTTTCTTTATCAACCTGTGTCTCAAGTATTTTCATCGCACCCAAGCACAAGACGCTATATGAACTGTACCACATACATTACAAGATTCTGAAGCCAAACGTTAGTGTCTGCTGGGTCTGGAAAGGCTTCTCTGCTGTACTGTGGATATCGGATGTCCGGTTGTACTTTCTGTGATGACAGTGGTTGTGACTTCTCACAACCATTCCAGGTGAGCAATTCCCTTAAGTTTTTTTTTCTGCAGTGTTATCACAGGTAAACACTATTGTTTTTTTTTTTTTTTTTTTTCTTCTCTTCTCTTTTTGTCTGCTGAAACTCTGGATATCAGATGTCTGGTTGAAAGCTTTCTGTGATGATAGTGGTTGTGACTTCTCACAACCATTCCAGGTGAGCAGTTCCCTTAAAGTTTTTTCTTTCTTTAGTGTTGCCACAGGTGAACACTATTGTTTTTTTTTCTCTCCTCTTCTTCCAGTATCCTGTCTTAAAAGATCTGGAAAATGGAGGCCCGCATAAAGGAACTTTGTGGAGTGACTGATAATATCCTTGCAGATTTGCAGAATATAAAGACCCGTTTTACAAATCTTCAGGACCTAAATAATCACAATTTGCAAGTGGTTGGACAGACTACTCAGGATTTGCGAGCCAGGATTGAGGTTCTGGAGGGGCGAGTCCAGGCTCCTGCCGTGGCCCCGAGTTCTGGGATTCCCAAGTTGCCCCCTTTTCGTTTTGGTGGTGAACGTGAAAAATTCAGGGGATTTGTTAATCAATGTAATCTTTTTTTTTCTGCACATGCTTCACAATTTCCTACTGAACGATCTAAGGTGCTTACTATAATTATGTTGCTTACCAACAAGGCTTTGATATGGGCAAACCCTCTGATTGAGACTGAGGATGATTGTTTGAATCACCTTGATGATTTTATTTCAGCCATGGGGCAGGTGTTTGATGACCCCAATCGAGGTGCAACAGCTGAAGCAGCCATATTAGCTTTGCGCCAAGGTAAGCACTCGGTAGCTGAATATGCCTTGGATTTCAGGAAATGGGCCCTTGATACCACCTGGGACAATTCCGCCAAAAAATCTATTTTTCGAAAGGGGTTATCCCCACTGATTAAGGATGAACTTGCTCGTGCCGACCCTCCCACTGCGTTAGGTGACTTTATTAACTACTGCATCCGTATTGATACTCGTTTAACTGAACGCAGGCAAGAGAGATGGTTCGAAAGCAATCGTACTAATCTTTTCCTACCTTCCTCTCCAGCTAAGGAACCTCTGAATAGGATTACACGGGAACCTGAACCTGAACCCATGCAGGTAGACTCTTTACTACGACGGGTTAGTGATGCACGCAAGGAACATCGTTTTAAGGAGAATCTATGTTTTTATTGTGGTAAGTCAGGGCACTTTATTATTAACTGTCCCAGCCGTTCTCGCAAGACTACTGCAGCACTCATTCATTGTGAATGTTGCGAGAGGGGATCTGTCAGGTCCGAGCCTCAGGCTCCAGAGAGAGCTGCAGCAACAGATCTTGATTTCTCGGACTTAAACTCCGTTACCTCTGAGGACGTTGACTGTGTAAATGCTGCCATCTTTCAAGTTTCCTCAGCGGTGTCCCAGCTGAGTTGTAAGAAAAACAATTCTCACTGTTTTCTTTCCATCAAACTCTGGGTTGACTCAGCCTGGGTGTCTAGCTCTGCTATGATCGACTCAGGTGCAAGTGGAAATTTTATGGATGTCTCCTTTGCTCTAAAACAGGGAATACGTTCAGTGAAGAAGGCTGCTCCAGTACAGATGGAAACTGTGGATGGCTCCCTGCTGACCTCTGGACCAGTGGATCAGGAAACAGAGCCTTTAAAGGTTCTTATGGGTAAAGATCATCAAGAGAAACTGTCCTTTATGCTTATCTCTTCTCCTCACTTTCCCATTATTCTAGGGCTACCATGGCTGCAGGCTCAGAATCCTACCATTAACTGGGAGACTAAGGAATTACACTTTCCAGAGAAACAGATGAGTCAAAAAATTTCAGCTTGCTCTGTTCCTAAAGGAACCATGTCAGTCCCTGAACTACCAGCTGTATACCAGGACTATGTGGATTTATGTGACAAGAAGAACGCTGACCAGCTTCCTCCTCACCGTCCATATGATTGTCCAATTGAATTATTGCCTGGAGCAGAGATACCTTTTGGTAAGATCTACCCCCTGGCGGGGCCCGAGTTGAAGGCTTTAAAAGAGTACATAGACGAAAATCTAGCCAAGGGCTTCATACGCCCCTCTTCATCTCCTGCAGGGGCACCCATATTCTTTGTAAAGAAGAAAGATGGATCCCTGAGACCATGCGTAGACTATAGGGAACTCAATAAGGTTACTATTAGAAACCGTTATCCATTGCCTTTAATCCCTGAGTTATTGGAGAGAGTGCGACATGCCAAAATTTTTTCTAAACTAGATCTTCGTGGGGCCTATAACTTAGTCCGTATTAGACCTGGGGATGAATGGAAGACTGCATTCAGGTCACGCTATGGACACATTGAATATCTGGTTATGCCTTTTGGTCTGAGTACCGCCCCAGCCACTTTCCAACACTTGGTGAATGACATCTTCAGGGATCTCCTAGATACATTCGTGGTAATTTATTTGGATGATATTTTAATTTTTTCTAACTCCACAGAGGAACATCATGGACATGTGAGAATGGTCTTGGAACGTCTAAGACAAAATCATCTTTACATCAAGCTTGAAAAGTGTGAATTCCATAAGACCGAAATTCAATTTCTGGGGTATGTACTGTCTACACAAGGAATTAGTATGGATGGAAGTAAAACCCAAGCCATCAATGATTGGCCAAGTCCTAGAAATGTGAAGGAGGTACAGCGCTTCATCGGGTTTGCAAACTTCTATAGACGTTTCATTAGAAATTTCTCTGAGGTAGTGTCACCTATCACCCAACTTACCCGGAAAGAGTCTAAGTTCTCCTGGACTTCCCAAGCCCAGGAAGCATTTTCCCGTCTAAAAGATAAATTTACCACTGCACCTATCCTAGTACATCCCAACCCAGAGCTTGCCTTCATAATAGAGGTGGATGCTTCAGACTGTGCCGTGGGAGCTATACTCTCTCAGAGAACAGGTGAGAAGAATGTCTTGCATCCCTGTGCCTTCTTTTCCCAGCAGTTGTCTTCGGCTGAGAAGAACTACGATGTGGGCAATAGAGAGTTGTTGGCCATTATTGCTGCCTTCAAAGAATGGAGACACCTTCTTCAAGGAGCTGCACAGCAAATAGTCGTTCTGACAGACCATCGTAATCTTGAGTTTATCAGGTCGGCTAAGTGCCTGACTCCTCGCCAGGCTCGCTGGAATCTTTTCTTAAACCAATTTAATTTTATTATTTCTTATAGACCAGGATCGCGCAATGGAAAGGCTGATGCACTCTCTAGGATTTACTCAGCAGAGACACGTCCAATTACTCCTCCTAAGACTATTCTTCCTGACTCTAGATTCCTAGGAGTGATTCATCATCAAGACCTAATTAAAGACATCAAGGAAGCATACCATGCGGATTCTTTTTTGGCTCAACCCCCAAGGGACGTAAGTCTTGTCTTTAAGAATGGTGTGTGGATTCTGGGACAACGTCTGTATATACCTGAAACAGTCAGATTGAGAGTATTGCAACTCATTCACGATTCCAAAATAGCCGGGCATAGAGGAATTCTAAAGACACAGGAATTTCTTTCTCGTTTCTTTTGGTGGCCCACTTGTAGGAAGGATGTTTTGGACTATGTCACTTCGTGTGAGGTTTGTGCAAGATGCAAAACACCTCGCTCTTCACCAACTGGTCTGTTACAGCCTCTTCCCACCCCGTCCCGCCCGTGGGGATCCATTTCTATGGACTTCATTGTGGAATTACCAACCTCTCAAGGGAAGAACACTATTCTAGTGGTGGTTGACCGTTTAACAAAGGCAGCTCATTTTATCCCTTGTGTCGGCTTACCCACTGCAAAACAGACATCAGATTTGATGATTAAAGATGTGTTTCGTTTACATGGAGTACCGGATGAGGTTATTTCGGATCGAGGGGTGCAACTCACTTCTAGGTTTTGGCAAAATTTCTGTGCAGCATTGGACATTAAAGTAAACCTTTCTTCTGCTTTTCATCCCAGACTAATGGACAAACCGAACGAACCAATCAAACCTTGGAGCAGTATCTCCGCTGCTTTATCTGCCACCTACAGGATGATTGGGTGGATCTTCTTCCATTGGCTGAGTTCTCTTACAACAACTCTCAGAGTGCCTCCACTAAACAGTCTCCTTTTTACTCTAATTTAGGTTATCATCCTAACATTCTACCACGATTTCCCATAGAGACGCCTTTGCCAGCAGTGGCTGAAAGAGTCACGACTTTACAGAAGAATATGGATCTTCTAAAGGAGAATCTGGAATCGGCTCAGGAAAGGTACAAGAAGGCAGCAGATAAATTTCGTAAACCTGCACCAGCTTTTAAGGTAGGAGACCTGGTCTGGCTGTCAACCAGAAATCTTAAGTTAAGGATTCCATCGTCTAAGTTGGGACATAAGTACATTGGACCCTATAAAATCAGTAAGATTATAAGTGCCGTTGCTTGTCGTCTTCAATTGCCCAGAACTATGAGAATCCACCCTGTCTTTCATGTATCCCTACTAAAGGCTGCAACACCCAATACGTTTCCTGGACGTTCTTCTCCTTGCCCTGACCCAGTGCTAGTCGATGGTCAGGAAGAATTTGTGGTGGAAAGGATTTTAGATTCCAGGTTGTATAGAAATCAGTTACAATATCTGATTAAATGGCAGGGCTACCCAGTGGAGGACAACTCATGGGAGCCAGTCAATAACGTTAATGCTCCTCGCTTGCTCCGTCAGTTTCATCAGAGGTACCCACACAAGCCTGGTCTGAGGTCATCCGGAGGTTGCCCCTAAGGGGGGAGTAATGTAAGGTTCTGTGTATCTGTTTCTGAAACTCAGTTTGTTCGTCGGCCATTTGCTTTCTGTTTTGCTGCAGCTATCTTGCCCTCAGTTAAAATGGGGTTTTCCAGCTTGCATGTTCCCGCCCTGATTCTCTCCGTTTGCTTCTTGAACAGCCACACCTGAGCGGTCGGTGCTTCAGAATCTAGCCTGCAGTGAACCTGTGTTCTGACTCCTGAAGCCTTGGACCTTGTACTCCAGCCATTTCTACTGAGAAACTCTGAAGCACTTGTGGACTCTGAACTCTGCTCTTGAAAGCCTCACGTTTGCATGGACTTGCGGTAACATAGAAGAAGATCTGAATCTGTTGTGGAGAGTTATTGATGAACTTAGATTACTCTGGCCTGCTGTGTCTCCTGCTTCTGTGTTTGCAACCTGTGTGTTTATTTTTGCCAATTTGTATGAAGCAATACAAGACTTTCTTTATCAACCTGTGTCTCAAGTATTTTCATCGCACCCAAGCACAAGACGCTATATGAACTGTACCACATACATTACAAGGGCGTGCTCTTCATGGGTGTACTGTACACTCACTCAGTGACGCGAAAACGATGGCTCTAAATGGTACTGCAATGTAAGATCGTGCCCACAGCTCTTCAGTTCCGCCTCCTCATCCTCCTCAGTGTGTGGAAACTAACACGAAGGTCCCGCCTCCCTACAAAAGAGGGGCCCTCTCCAGATGCCAATGACACATGTGACTTGGCAGAGATGGCTAATGGACACGAGCAGAAGTGTGAAGGGATGGAGCAGTCGGAGCTCTCCCCCCACGGAAGCGACCCGATCGCCACGGAACCACCGTTGGGCACCCGGCCTGGAAACCCTCCTACGCTGCAAGAAGCGGAGGATACCCTAAGAGGCCTGGCCCGGCACCGGGAGGAGGTCGCCAGAATGGAAGCGAGCTGGCGTGCCCTAAAACTAAACTTGGAGCGGCGCCAATCCCTCTTACCTGAAGTGTCTGTAACGGAAGGTGAGGCACCCGTTCTAGTAGAGGAGTCCGGGCATCCCAGCCCTTGCAATGTGATCCGGTTGACGTTGTCGCAGTGGAGGCACCCGTTCCTGCAAAAAACGCAGCACCGTCAGCACCCCAGATCCCGCTGTCTGCCCCCGTCGCTGAGACAGAAGAAGCGACACCCGTCCTCATGGAGGAGGCCGCGCAGGCACCAGAGCACTACCTGCCTGTACCGGAGCCCCGACTGTCATCTGATTTAGAGCCGTCTGCTTCCTCCGCAGGGGAGCGCCGCCAGGACTGGGGGGCGACAGGAGAGCTGCCGCAAACCGGACACTGTAAGCTGCAGTAGAGTGGTGGAGACATGGAGCAGCTGGTGGAGGAGAATTACAACCGGCGTCAGGAGGAAGAGTGGAGACGTTGGGAGCGGGAAGCAGAGCGACAAAGGGAGCAGCGAGAAACCCTAATACTTCGCCAACGTCACCTGGAGAAGGACCGGGCAGATAAGGACCGGATGAGAAAGGATAAAGGAACCCTGTGTGAGCCGCGGCGTAAGGGTGCAGTACGGAGCTTTAAATTGAAAGGTGTTTGGGGCTTCATCAAGGAGCCTGGACTTTATTTAGAAGTCTTTGTGAACCGGCGGGACGTGGAGGCTCACCTCCCAGAAGGACACCCGGGGAGGGACCTGTTGCCAGGAGACTTGGTGACTTACACCCGACACTGGGGTTACAATGGATGGTACGCCCTAAATGTTACCAGGTGCGACCCCTACTCCCCAGTGTGTCAGGAACCTGTGAGACCCTCGGAGCCTTCAGCCTCCCACATCCAGGCCTCTGCAAAAGTGCCCACCCCACGCCGTAAATCTCCCAAGTCTCCCTCAGTGGTCTCCTCAGCAGCCCCAGCTATGGACATGATAAGTATAGCTGGCCCGTACCCGGCGCCTGTTAGGCCCCCTGGGGTTCATTCAGTCCGGGACATAGGGCTCCAGACCCAGAGGGAGATGAAAGAGGTGGCCACACAGACCCAGATAGCGGGTCACGACTTGACTGTACAGGCCACACGACGTCATCAGGTCCTGGTGGTCCTTGGTGCCTCGGATGTTTGGCAAGCATCAGAAGAGTACCAGGTGGTACCTGGAACACCCCTGCCAAAGAAGTATAAATAACCCGGACAGGGTCCCTGTATGTAAAAAGTTAAATTGTTGATAAATAGTTAAATTGTTTATGTACCCGGACGGGTGAATGTTTATAAAAAAGTTTTTTAATTTAATAAAAAAAAACAAAACACAGTTTTCATTACTTTTATTACAGTCTCATCCTGCGACGCCATCGATCTCCTGTAAAAAAATGGAAAAAAAAAAAAGTATACCACCTGACCGACGCAGTCCATAGTAACGAGTGTCCCACGACGATCCAGCTCTGCTACATCAGAATCCCGGCGCAGCACAGCTGATTACCTGCTTCCCCGGCGGTGACGTCATCGGACTGGTTTACGGCCGGGATTACCCTGCAGTTACTGCAGTTATCGCGAAAAACTGCATGTGACCGCCAGGGAAAGATAATGGCGGCCATCAAGCAGTCCAGGACGTGACCGCCGGAGATCTTCTGCCAGGTAAGTGCCGCTGACTCCTGACAGACCCGACCGACGGACACTCACAGTGACAGTGACAAATCCGATTCCGGTATTCGATAAGACGAAAATATCGAAACGAATTATCGAAAGCCCGATAGAGCTAATATCGGCCGATAGCCGATATTTGCATTATCGTATCGCTCAACACTACTTGCACTCGAAATTTTGCTTTTTCGGCTCATTGAGACGGAACCTTATGCAACCTGATGGCGAAGACTGTCCTAAGGTACTTTGTACCCAGTCTCCACTATTTCTCCCATTGTGCCGTACCGGCATTACACCAGCATGTATCCCACAACATTACCCATGCCCTCAACAATGCTGTTACTGGGAAAGTTCACCTAACCAAGGACACGTGGACAAGTGCCTGTGGGCAGGGACGGTACATCTCACTGATGGCACACTGGGTTAACATAGTGGAATCCGGGACCCAGTCGGACCTTGGGATGCAACACATCCTCCCCATGCCGAGGATTGCGGGTCCTACGTCAATCAGGGTTTCCGTCACAGTCTAGAGCTCCTCCTCCTCTTCTTCAGCCTCCATCTCTGAAATGAACACATCAGTCAGAAGCTGGAAGCACTGCAGCACTGCCTCAGCTAAGTGGCAACAGGCTGTGATGAAGCTAATCTGCATAGGTGACAAACTGGACAATGCAGAAGAGTTTGTGGACAGCGCTGTAGGAGCAGTCAGATATTTGGCTGACATTGCTGAACCTACAGCCAGGCATGGTCGTGTGTGACAATGGCCAGAACATGGTGGCGGCTCTGTGGCAAGGTCAGCTCACACACGTATCTTGCTTGGCCCATGTGCTTAAACTCGTGGTTCAACGTTTTCTCAAAAGCTACCCGAAGCTGCTGAATCTGCTGTTGAAAGTACACCGCATGTCTGACCATTTTTGAAAGTCAGCGACATCTTCAGCCGCCCTTGCTGGGCTTCAACAGCGTTTGCAGCTTCTGGCTCACCGATTGGTGTGTGATGTCCCCACGTGTTGGAACTCTACACTGCATATGTTGCAAAGGATTTGTGAGCTGAAGAGGGCAGTTGTTGAGTACCAGCTTCAACAAAGCTGTCGATATTCAGGTCAGACACCTTATATAAGACCTCAGGAGTGGACATGGATGTCAGACATATGTACCATCCTCCAGAACTTTGAGGACTACACCAAGATGGTGATTGGCGATGATGCCATAATTAGTGTCACCATCTCGCTACTCAGCATTCTGAAAACCTCTCTGCTCACAATAAAAGAGGATGCATTGCAGGAAGAGCACAAGGACATTGAACCAGTAAACATACCGGGTGATTACACTCTACCTAGTCTCAAGTCGACACAAGGTGGATTGGTAGACATTGAAGAGGAGAAAGAACAGGAGCTATTTTCATGCGCTTTAGACGGTACTACAAGCACAGCTGTCATACCATCTGTTCACTGGGGATGGCCTGAGGACAGGGAGGAGGAGTATGAGGATGAGGAGGAGGACACCATGGTCAGTCGTACTGTTGGTGAAGCCATGGAAGGCATGCCTGTTAGTAGGCTGGCAAATTTTCTCAGACCCTCCCATCATGTCGCCACAGAGGCAAGGGGTGCTGCCACAAGAAGTTCAATGTTTGGGAAGATGGTGAGGGAGTACCTTGCAGATCGTACAAATATCCTCCGGGATTCCTCTGTGCTTTTAATTATTGGATATCCAAGCTGGACAAGTGGCATGAACTGGCTCTCTACGCCTTGGAGGTCCTGGCATGCCCTGCTGCTAGCGTTCTATCAGAGCCTGTTTTTAGTGCTGGGGGAATTATAACAGATAAGCGCATCCGCCTGTCAACTGAAAATGTCGACAGGCTGACTCTTATCAAAATGAACAAGGGCTGGATTGGCTAAGACTTCTGTACACCTCCAAATGAAAACACCGAAAAAGAACCATAAATGCATTGTCTTTTTTGGGGAGGTGTATTCTCATGCACTTCTTCACAACCACACATGGGTATCCGCTTCCCGAGTTGGTCTGTTTGCTGTTAGCCTCCTCCTTATCCTCACCATCCACAACCAGTAGAACACCAGGTGTAAGGGATTGCGTGATGCAAAAGTAACTCAATTTTTGGCAAAGGTATTATATAATATTTCTACTTATATCACTGTCTCTGAGCTGTTGCTAGGGACAAATATATCTCACCGAACACATTCTGGCTTCATATCTATGAACCTGTGTTCGTCCCACCTTTTGTTATTTTCTTTCATACATGGCTTCACATTTGTAATTTAGTTGTTTAATTTAGGTATGATTTCTCATTATGTCTCCTCATTGTCCACGGCTACATGACCAGGGTTAACATGTTCTGTACTGTTATAGGCCGGTGAATTTTGGGCAAGGGGGGTTGTGATGGCAATAGTTTATTTGTTAAAATGGTACCCCCCATCAGTGAAATGCTTGTCAGCCTATGTACTCCATTACAAGTCTCAGAGTCCCACACCCCTACATTGGGCCTACTTCTTAAGTCGGTTTCCTGCAATGTCTCTTCCTTACCTGCCACAAGATGACCAGAGTTAACGTGTTCTGTACTGTTATAGGCCGGTGAATTTTGGCCAAGGGGGGCTGTGATGGCAAAATTGTATTTATTAAAAAAGGTACCCCCATCGATGAAATGCTTGTCAACCTATGCACTCCATTACAAGTCTTAGAGACCCACACCCTACATTGGGCCTACTTCTTAAGTCGGTTTCCTGCAATGTCTCTTCCTTTCCTGCCACTAGATGACCAAGGTTAACGTGTTCTGTACTGTTATAGGCTGGAGAATTTTGGGCAAAGGGGGCTGTGATGGCAAAAGTATATTTTTAAAAAAGGTACCCCCTCTTTGGTGAAACCACATCCTTGTTGGCAAAGACTTCATAACATTTGTGTACCTTAAAGAGCTCACTTGTAAAGCTTCTTTTTGGGTTGCCTGGTGGCTCACATTGAACACAATATGCTTCATATAAATTTGATAAAGCAATGCTGTTAGTTTGGCTCAGTAGTTCATTACAAATATTTATTTTTCCACTATATTTATTTATCTCCTTGAGAGCCATAATTTTGGCTGCATGAAATGGTAAGAGATCAATACAAAAAAGTGATAGCTGAATGCTTTTAGATGCAGAGTACTTAATCAATTTTTGAAGCGATAACTTCTATGAGTAAAGGTACTGTCACACTAAGCGAGATCGCTAACGAGATCGCTGAAGAGTCACCAATTTTATGAAGCAGTAGCGATCTCGTTAGCGACGCAGCTGTGTGTGACATGTAGCAGCGATGTGGCCCCTGCTGCTATGTCGCTGATCGCTCATGAACGTTCTGAGCCATTTTTTAGTCGTTGGTGTCCCGCTGGTGAGCCTGAATCGCTGAGTGTGACACCCTTTATGTACGACTTTACCAGCGTCGCAGGTGGGACTAGGTTTTCCCAACGACCCCAGAGGTCGTTATACAGATCGCTGATCTCTGATGAGATCTTTGTGTTTGGAAGCTAACTAGCGACCACATAGCGATCGCACTAGCGATCTCGCCAGGACGTGTCGTTGTCGTGATCGCTAGTGCGATCGCTAAGTGTGACAGTGCCTTAAGACTGCATGTTCCTTCTTTACTGGATTATAAAACAGGAAGGTAAAAAAATGATCTTTTTATCTCTAAATTACTTTGTTGAAAGCCTCTGTGATCATCTATGGAGTCTCCAATATTTACTCCAGAACTGAAAGGAACAGTTAGGGAAAATTTAGTTATATTTTAACACATCTTCACATTAGTGCACTTCTCTCTTGTATTTCATGAATATACAGTAGCAGCTGTTTTTTTACATTAATAACCTGTAGATCCTGGGAAAGTTTATTGTAATGATTCTCCCGAATAATCAATGGGTTAATCTATTTTTCTTGAAAGGCTGCATAAACATATGATTGCTGTTGATTGTCATATTCTCCAGAAAATTATTCTTCATAGAGGGTCCCATCGTACCATAAAAAATAACGAAATGTTTGTCGTCCAACAATATATTGCGTCCTGCTCTCAACATTTTGTCGGTTTCCATAAGCATTTGCAATTACAGGAAATCTTTTACAGCTTGAAGTTTCAGGGTACTCTTTAAAAAGTTTTAGATTTTTTTAAACTAACTGTCTCATGTCCACAATCACGTTATTCAGACTGCATTGTTGCTTCTTCTCTAGAGCTTTAATGAAAGCATCTATAATTTTCTTGCACATTATTTTACAGATATTTTACAGATTTGCTACGATTTTAAGGAATCTGTATCACAATTTTTTGGCCCAATGTAGGTGTTTTTTTCCGCAACAGTTCTCAAGTGTTATCAAATTTTGTTGGAACAGATGCACATTCTTTGTTTCTTTTTCCTTACAGGCAGTCCAAGTTTTGACAAAGGTGTCTATGAAGCCCAGAGTATAGTATTTAAAAATGTGTACCCCCCATTGGTAACTGGTTGAAAGCCCATGCACTGCATGTATGGGCATTATAAGTGTAAGAGACCCGGTCCTTTAACTTGAGCACATTTTTACTGAGCGCTTTTCAATGTCTACCTCTTATCTGCAACTACATGACCAGGGTAAACGTGTTCTGTGCTGTTTATGAAAGTACAATTTTTGGCAAGAGTGTCTATTAGAGTTGAGTGAAACAGGTCGGTCAGATTCAAAAGTCGCCGACTTTCGCGAAAGTCGGGTTTCGTTGGCCGAAACCCGACCATAGCGTGCAGTCGGCCATGTGGTCAGCAAAACGAGCGCCAAAGTCGAATTTCCCAGAATGCTTTCAGGCGCCTTTTTTCAGCCAATTAGCAAGGACTTACACTGTGGGCAAACGAGATGACATGAGCAGCATCCACCACCATCTTAAAGAAGGGAATTGAAGTGATTGGCTTGCTTTGGGGGGCCCATAGTGTCTATAAAAGCCCTGACCGCCGACCGCCATTTTACTTCAGCCAATAATAACAGTAGGGAGAGGTTGCTGACGCTGTTTATCAGTAGGGAGAGAGTTTGGGCAGGAAAGAGAAGTTCTTATGTGCTTGTGCTGATAGCAATTGTGCTGTACAGTTAGTGTGCAGTGACAACGGATGATTTCTTGTGTGCAGCAGCGCTGGTTATTAGGCTGCCTGATAGCTGTATTGTTGAGTGTACACTGCTGTGCAGACTGCTTTTTACACAGCACTAATACTTTTATTCTTTTTTTCTGCACAGTTACCAAGCGTTAATTTTTTCCCACACCGTATAGAGCTGTACGCTCCTCGCACACTACCGTGTACCAGCTGGTATCACGGACAAATACATGCTGACTATCTGTGTGTGACTCCGGAAATATATACGGAGATTGAAATTTTCCATTACACTGTATACAGCTTTACGCTTCTGATACAGTTCCGTATATCTGCTCTTTGTATTACTGTCAAATCCATACTGAGAGAGCGTCCGTGTGTGACTCTGGAAATAATACAGAGAAACCTACATTATACGGATGAAAGTTGTAAATTTTCCTACTAACTACTGAATTGAATACACGCTGTAACGCTTCTGATACAGTACCGTATATCTGCTCTTTGTATTACGGTCAAATCCATACTGAGAGAGCGTTGGTGTGTGACTCCGGAAATATGTACGGAGATGGAAATTTTCCCTTACACTGTATACAGCTGTACTCTACTGATACAGTACCATATATATGCTGGTATTTTTGGTACATTTTCCCAAACATGAGGAAGTATGGTGGAAGAGGCCGCGGATGTGGGCGGGGGGACCAGCTAGTACTGATGGTGGTGGAGGTGCATCTGCTGGTAGTGCCAAAAGCACAATAGCACCCAAAGCGGGTGGTGTTGAGCCTGTGTCATCGTCTGGCTTCAGAAGGCCAGGAAGGCTCCCCTTTCTGGGAGTAGGTACACCGGTTTTAAAGCCTGAGCATCAGGAACAGGTTTTGGCTTACATTACCTAAACAGCCTCCAGCTCTATCGCCTCCTCTTCTGAAATTTCACAAAATGCAAGCACTGAGTCGTCAGTGCAGGCTCCTGGTCAGGAACGACACCTTTCCTTGTGTCCTTCACTCCCACCACAAGTGAAAGATGTGGCAGGCCACACTTCAGATTACTCCCTGGAGCTCTTTTCACATACCATGCCTGGGTTATCAAGTGAAATCCTGAATTCCCCAGTCCAAGTTGAATATGACATGGAGTTCACTGATGCACAGCCACTGCTATCTGATTCTGCTGGTACATTCACCAAGAGCACTGTATTGCCCTCGTAGTCTACTGAGCCAGGTTCTGACCCTGATGAAACTCAGGTGCCCCTTCCAGCATACTATACCACCTTACACGGTGACACAGAGGAAGGTGCAGATGAAATTGAAGAGGAGGTGATGGATGGCCCAGTTGTTGACCCGGATTGGCATCCATTGAGGGAAGAGGGTGCAACTGGCAATAGCTCAGAAGAGGAGGAGGATCTGCACAGGCATCGACATCGCAGCTGCGGTTATCTGGCAGGCCCGTAGCAGTCAAAAAACATGTTAAAAAAAGAAAAAGAGTTGCAGGACAGCTTGCCAGACGGTCAAATTTAAGCATAGCGTGCAAGCCCTGAAAATTTATCCCATAGTAGGAAGAGTGCAGTGTGGCACTTTTTTGATCAAAATCCTATTGATGAGGCAAAGGTTATCTGTATGAAGTGCGGAAGGACCTTTAGCCGAGGGAAAAATCTCCAAAAATTAAATAACAGTTGCATGCTTAGACATTTAAAAACCATGCATTTGCAAGCGTGGACTGGACTACAAAACCTCACTGGCTGTGAATGTCTACATTGCCAAACTAATCTCATTAGAGATGATGCCCTTCAGTTTGGTTGTAAGCACAGCTTTCCGAGAGCTCATGGCCTATGCTGTCCCATATATGACCTACCCAGTAGCCATTCTTTTCTTGAAAAGCCATCCCTGACCTCCACCTGCATGTGAAAGACCGCATTGCCATGCACTCAAACAATGAGTGAGTGGAAAGGTGCACCTCACAAAAGATGCATGGGCAAGTAGGCATGGCCAGGGCCATTACTGTCCATCACTGCGCACTGGGTTAATGTGGTGGATGCAAAACCACAGGAGACAGCGGCAGTGGAACAGTGCTGCTTAGCCCCCCGGTATAGGCAACAGTTGGCTGTAGACGTTCGACCCTACTCCTCCTACTCCTACTCCCGAAGCGAAAGCTCGTCGACACAGCGCAGTCGCACGAGCACTCCATCCGCAGCTGCCAGTGTTGCACACAAGATGTACCCGAATAGCTAGTGTAAGTGGCAGCAGGCTGTTTTAAAAAATGATGCCTTTGGGCGACAACAGACACACGCGGAGGTACTGGCTGACTACTTGCAGCGACAAACTTAGTCATGGCTGGGCAGTCTACATCTTGAGCCAGGCAAGGTAGTCAGTGAAAACGGCTTTATTTTTGTGGCGGCCATAGCTCAGGCAAAACTCAGACACATACATTGCCTGGCTCACACCTTGAACCTGGTGGTGCAGTGCTTCATAAATAATTATCCGGAGTTACCAGCCCTGCTCCATAAGTTGTCAAGACTGTGCTCGCACATCCGTCGCTCGCCCGTAGACTCCAGTCGTATGCAGAGGCTGCAGCGATCGCTCCACCTTCCCAAGCACCACCTAATCATAGATGTTGCAACAAGGTGGAACTCCACCATGCACATTTTTGAGTGGCTGTGCGAACAGAGCAGGCTGTAATGCATTTGTGGGAGGATACACGGCAGGCAGTTTTGAGGGCCGACATCGAGTTGTTGGGTGTGCAGTGGTCAAAGCTGAAAGACCTCTGTAAAGTCCTTGAGTGTTTTGAGGAATGCACACAGCTAGTAAGCGCAGATGATGCTATCATAAGCATGAGCATCCCACTTATGCGTCTGCTCATGCAAACTTTGACGCACATTAAGGGTCAGGTGTCTGCAGCGGAGAGGAAGAGGAGGAGGAGGGAAGCCTTGATGACAGTCAGCCATTGCCTGATCAGGGAACTGTCCTGGATGAGGTGGAGGAAGAAGAGGAAGAGGAGGAGGAGGAGGGGAGGGATGGTTATTTTGGGGAGGAGGATGCTTCTCAGGGGCAAGAGAAAATGTTGGCTTGCCAAGGTCAGCTACAGGGTTTGTGCGTGACTGGAGGGATGTGGATTTGGCAGAAAGTGCTCCTCCACCCACCACTGTCAGTGCATCATTGAGAAATGGAACATTGGCCCACATGTGTGATTATATCTTGCGAATCCTAAAAAGGGACCCCCGCATTGCCAAAATTATGAAGGATGACGACTAGAGATGAGCGACTTTCCATTTTTCGGGTCGAGTCGGGTTTTGCGAAACCCGACTTTCTAAAAAGTCGGGTCGAGCAAAATTGCCTTGACTTACCTGAAAAGTCGGGTATCGGCCGAAAGACGAAACCCCATTGAAGTCAATGGGGAAGCAAAGTCATCATGCAGTGGGGGGCAGGAAAGACACCTACAGTGCCCATTTCAATGCCAACAACATCAATTCTTATTCCTTAAGTTTGTCAACCTTCAGTTACTTTATAACAATCGTAACGCATTGAAAAATGGTGGTTATTTGGCTATAGTTGTGGGTGGGTGGCAAGGCTCGCTCAGGTTTTTCGTGTGCCCCTGGCCAAAAAGTGTCAGTGGGCCATATGGATGATGCTACAGTGTATGATGGGCCCCATTTATCATTCTCCAGTGTATAATGCTCCCCATACATTGCTCCAAACATTTTCAAAAAAGGAAATACCTCTCCTCGATGGGCACTACTGTACTCTGGACACCTCAGCGTCGCCATCTTGCAGCTCTCTGCACTTGAACTGTTTCAGCAGAGGGCGTACAGACGTGACGTCATCGCGCTCTCTAACCTGAATGTCGCTGTCATGAAGCGCAGAACGCGTCACAGCGATGGAGCAGGAGAGGTCACTATTGCAAGTGCTGTGCCCTTAGCAAGCAGGGTGGGCCCACTAGTGGGTCACGGCATTGGCACAGGGCCCCTCATAGTACGCTGGTGTGTCTAACGGCGAGGGCACCTCCCACCATCAGAGACACTTTTTTGTACAATGAGGGGCCCTGTGCCAGTGCCGTTGCCCAAGAGTGGGCCCCCCCAACTGCTCAGGGCAACGTCACTTGTCTGTGTGCACAATCTGGATTCCATGGAAGAGCTGCAATTTGAAAAATGCTGTTCTCACTGGCAATTGTTTCCAAGCGGTTAGAGTGGTGTTTAAACCACCATAATTGTTCCCTCGAGCAGTGTAAATCTGTGATATTCGCAGATGAATCATCGTTTACCCTATGTCCGACCTCCGTACGAGTCAACGTTTGTAGCCAGCCGAAAGGAGCATTCCATCCAGACTGCCTTCTCCCAACCGTAAAAAAAGTTTTAGGTTCTGTGATGATCTCTGGTGCAATTTCGTGTACATCCGCTGGGCCAATGATATCCCTTCAGGGAAGAATTATTAGCGGCGCCGGCGATTGTTTTGTTATTTTGTTCAAACAAGTGCATTCTATGGCTCAAGCTGTTTCTGGAGGGGAACATCATCTTTCAGGATGATATTGCAGCAATTCATACAGCTAGAAGTGTTAAAGCATGGCACGAGGAACATTGCAATGAAGTTGAGCATGCCATCTGGCCCCCACAATCCGCAGACCAAAACATTATTGAGCATTTATGGTCGATTTAACCGATTCAACTTAAACATCTATTACAGCAGCCATCGTCACTGTAATGACTGTGTAGGGTCTTTAAAATGAAGAATGGGCAAAAATTTATTTGTGAAACAATTCACACCTTGTCTGAATCCATACCTTGTAGTATTGATGCTGTAATCGCTGCAAAAGGTGGAACAACACCATATTTAACTAACTTTGCTTGCAGTTTCCAGGTGTTTCCATTATTTCCGCAAACCCCTGTATGTGTCATCTGGGGAACGTGGTATCAAATCCTTACAAACCCAGGCATGGCAAATTTTTTTGAAGGTGAGCTCAGTCACCAACATTTTTTGGTGACAGGCGGGTCCTGTTTTGGATCTGGATTTATCCAGCAGTACTCTGTGAAGACTCTTTCAGATAACACACTACCAGCAGGGCAAGCAAGCTCCTGTAAGGCATATTGTGCCAATTCAGGCCAGGTGTCCAGTTTACAGGCCCAGTAGTTAAAGGGGAATGACCCGTGAGGGAGAAAATCAATATGAGAGGAGAAGTAGTTTTTTACCATAGTTGACAACTGCTGTCTCCTGTCAGTTGCCATAGATTCCTGATGATGACCTGTCGTGTGAGCTGTAGTTGAGAAATCAGTCCACAACATGGTCATGAAACCCCTGTCTCCAACCCCACTTCAGCTGTGTGTAGCACGAACACATCTTCCATTCAGCCCACTAGGGCTCATGGTAGAACCAGCAACGCTGCTGTGTGATGGGAATGCTTCTAACAAACAGTTTACAACAGTTGCTTGTTTGTTCACCAATATTAGCTCTAGGTTCTCCTGTGGCATGATGTTCTGTAATTTTCCTTTATAGTGTGGATTGTTGTGAATGGGTTTGAGATGAGTTCTGAGCAGAGACTCCCCTGGTGGTTACAAGCGGTACTGGTCTGTTCAGTGAAGATTGTGAGGACTGGGAATCAGGTGTTACTGACTGGTCTTATATAAGGGAGTCACCTTCCCATCAGGGTTGCCGGTGATCAATTGTTCTGGTCTGAATCCTTCATTCCTGTTTCCCTTGTAGCCTGCTGTGTCGTGTCTGCATCTCCTGCTAACAGATAAGACATTTTCTTCTTTT
The DNA here is from genome assembly GCA_033576555.1 of Oophaga sylvatica. Classification (NCBI taxonomy): domain Eukaryota; kingdom Metazoa; phylum Chordata; class Amphibia; order Anura; family Dendrobatidae; genus Oophaga; species Oophaga sylvatica. The sequence goes on along the minus strand of JARQOD010001578.1, from coordinate 21,351 downwards.
TGTTTTTGTACTATATTTTTGCATTTTGTCCTGCACTTCTGTGGGGGCCTTCTGGGTCCCCTCCGGGGGCTTTTGCCCTCTCAGTTTAGTTCAGCCACTGATGTTTGTACTTTTGCTTTTTCCAGTTTTTCAGTGGCTGCTGTTTTGATTTTGTTACACCAGAGAACTAATTTAGGTGGTAGAGGTCGTGTGATCTCAGGTGATTTTGAAATTAGTAGAGTTGGTGCTTTTCAGGGTTTTCTGGGATTGCAGTAAGTACCCTTCCTATCCTTTTCTATTTAGTTAGTTTGGGCCCCAGCGTTTGCTCATACTATTTTCTTTCTGTGTCAGTATTTCTTCTTGTATAACCGCCATTACTTGTTTGGGGGCTTTCTATTATCTTTGGGGTTCTGCTATAGCGCTACAGTGTGCTACCTTTTCTTCTTGTATGTATATGAGTTGGTGACTCTAGGTTTAGCACCTGTTCACACTGAATCTAAGTTTGGATGTGCCGGTCAGTTTTTTGATATGTATTCATCTACCTTCTGCCTGAGCACTCCACCTGGTGGTCACAGGCCTTTTAATTACAGCAGGTTCATCACCCCTCCACAGAGATGTAGATTTTAGTCTGAAAAGAGGATTCATAGGTTCCCATGCAGACAGACTTTTCTAAAGCGAGGATAGGCATTAGTTAGGGACCTGATATACGAGAAGAGCCTTGACGTGGCTATCAGGCTCACATAATTTGGCCATCTTATGCGCTAAGACTTCTCAATTTTTCATATTTCTAAGGTAATGATGTAATTCATTTTATCATATTTTTCATATTTCGTGTTTGCAAGCTATAGCGCTACAGTGTGCTACCTTTTCTTCTTGTATGTATATGAGTTGGTGACTCTAGGTTTAGCACCTGTTCACACTGAATCTAAGTTTGGATGTGCCGGTCAGTTTTTTGATATGTATTCATCTACCTTCTGCCTGAGCACTCCACCTGGTGGTCACAGGCCTTTTAATTACAGCAGTGTTCATCACCCCTCCACAGAGATGTAGATTTTAGTCTGAAAAGAGGATTCATAGGTTCCCATGCAGACAGACTTTCTAAAGCGAGGATAGGCATTAGTTAGGGACCTGATATACGAGAAGAGCCTTGACGTGGCTATCAGGCTCACATAATTTGGCCATCTTATGCGCTAAGACTTCTCAATTTTTCATATTTCTAAGGTAATGATGTAATTCATTTTCATATTTTTCATATTTCGTGTTTGCAAGCTATAGCGCTACAGTGTGCTACCTTTTCTTCTTGTATGTATATGAGTTGGTGACTCTAGGTTTAGCACCTGTTCACACTGAATCTAAGTTTGGATGTGCCGGTCAGTTTTTTGATATGTATTCATCTACCTTCTGCCTGAGCACTCCACCTGGTGGTCACAGGCCTTTTAATTACAGCAGGTTCATCACCCCTCCACAGAGATGTAGATTTTAGTCTCTATCAGCTCACATAATTTGCCATCTTATGCGCTAAGACTCTCAATTTTTCATATTTCTAAGTAATGATGTAATTATTTTTCATATTTTTCATATTGGTGTTTGCAAGCTATAGCGCTACAGTGTGCTACCTTTTCTTCTTGTATGTATATGAGTTGGTGACTCTAGGTTTAGCACCTGTTCACACTGAATCTAAGTTTGGATGTGCCGGTCAGTTTTTTGATATGTATTCATCTACCTTCTGCCTGAGCACTCCACCTGGTGGTCACAGGCCTTTTAATTACAGCAGGTTCATCACCCCTCCACAGAGATGTATATTTTAGTCTGAAAGAGGTTCATAGGTTCCCATGCAGACAGACTTTCTAAAGCGAGGATAGGCATTAGTTGGACCTGATATACGAGAAAGCTTGACGTGGCTATCAGCTCACATAATTTGGCCATCTATGCGCTAAGACTTCTCAATTTTTCATATTCTAAGGTATATGTAATTATTTTTCATATTTCATATTTCGTGTTTGCAAGCTATAGCGCTACAGTGTGCTACTTTCTTCTTGTATGTATTGAGTGGTGACTCTAGGTTTAGCACTGTTCCATGAATCTAAGTTTGGATGTGCCGGTCAGTTTTTGATATGTATTCATCTCTTCTGCCTGAGCACTCCACTGGTGGTCACAGGCCTTTTAATTACAGCAGTTCATCACCCTCCCAGAGATGTAGATTTTAGTCTGAAAAGAGATTCATAGGTTCCCATGCAGACAGATTTTAAGCGAGGATAGGCATTAGTTAGGGACTGATAACAGAAGAGCCTTGAGTGGCTTCAGGCTCAATAATTTGGCATTTATGCGCTAAACTTCTCAATTTTTCATATTCTAAGGTAATATGTAATTCTTTTTCATATTTTTCATATTTCGTTTTGCAAGCTATAGCGCTACAGTGTGCTACCTTTTCTTCTTGTATGTATATGAGTTGGTGACTCTAGGTTTAGCACCTGTTCACACTGAATCTAAGTTTGGATGTGCCGGTCAGTTTTTTGATATGTATTCATTACTTCTGCTGAGCACTCCACTGGTGGTCACAGGCCTTTTAATTACAGCAGGTTCATCACCCTCCACAGAGATGTAGATTTTAGTCTGAAAAGAGGATTCATAGGTTCCCATGCAGACAGACTTTTCTAAGCGGGATAGGCATTAGTTAGGGACTGATATACGAAAGAGCCTTGACGGCTATCAGGTCAATAATTGGCCATCTTAGCCTAGATTTCAATTTTTCATATTTCTAAGTAATGATGTAATTCATTTTCATATTTCATATTTCGTGTTTGCAAGCTATAGCGCTACAGTGTGCTACCTTTTCTTCTTGTATGTATATGAGTTGGTGACTCTAGGTTTAGCACCTGTTCACACTGAATCTAAGTTGGATGTGCCGGTCAGTTTTTTGATATGTATTCATCTACCTTCTGCCTGAGCACTCCACCTGGTGGTCACAGGCCTTTTAATTACAGCAGTTTATCACCCCTCCACAGAGATGTAGATTTTAGTCTGAAAAGAGGATTCATAGGTTCCCATGCAGACAGACTTTTCTAAAGCGAGGATAGCATTAGTTAGGGACCTGATATACGAGAAGAGCCTTGACGTGGCTATCAGGCTCACAAATTTGGCCATCTTATGCGCTAAGACTTCTCAATTTTTCATATTTCTAAGGTAATGATGTAATTCATTTTTCATATTTTTCATATTTCGTGTTTGCAAGCTATAGCGCTACAGTGTGCTACCTTTTCTTCTTGTATGTATATGAGTTGGTGACTCTAGTTTAGCACCTGTTCACACTGAATCTAAGTTTGGATGTGCCGTCAGTTTTTTGATATGTATTCATCTACCTTCTGCCTGAGCACTCCACCTGGTGGTCACAGGCCTTTTAATTACAGCAGGTTCATCACCCTCCACAGAGATGTAGATTTTAGTCTGAAAAGAGGATATAGTTCCCATGCAGACAGACTTTTCTAAAGCGAGGATAGGCATTGTAGGACCTGATATACGAGAAGACTTGAGTGGCTATAGGCTACATAATTTGGCCATCTTATGCGCTAGACTCTCAATTTCATATTTCAGGTGATGTAATCTTTCATATTTTTCATATTTCGTGTTTGCAAGCTATAGCGTACAGTGTGTACTTTTCTTGTATGTATATGATTGGTGACTTAGGTTTAGCACTGTTCCACTGAATCTAAGTTTGGATGTGCGGTCAGTTTTTGTATGTATTCATCTACCTTCTCTGAGCATCCACTGGTGGTCACAGCCTTTTAATTACAGCAGGTTCATCACCCCTCCAAGGGTAGATTTGTCTGAAAGAGGTTCATAGGTCCATGCAGACAGACTTTTCTAAAGCGAGGATAGGCATTAGTAGGGACCTGATATACGAGAAGAGCCTGATGGCTATCAGGCTCACATAATTTGGCATCTTAGCGCTAAACTTCTCAATTTTTCTATTTCTAAGGTAATGATGTAATTCATTTTCATTTTTTCATATTTCGTGTTTGCAGTATAGCCTACAGTGTGTACTTTCTCTTGTATTATATGAGTGTGCTCTAGGTTTAGCACTGTCACACTGAATCAAGTTGGATGTGCGGTCAGTTTTTTATATGATTCATCTACCTTCTGCTGAGCACTCCACCTGGTGGTCACAGCTTTAATTACAGCAGTTATCACCCTCCACAGAGATGTAGATTTTAGTCTGAAAAGAGGATTCATAGTTCCATGCAGACAGATTTTCTAAAGCGAGATAGCATAGTTGGGACTGATATACGAGAAGAGCCTTGACGTGGCTATCAGCTCACATAATTTGGCCATTATGCGCTAGACTTCTCATTTTTCATATTTCTAGGTATGATGTAATTCATTTTTATATTTTTCATATTTCGTGTTTGCAAGCTATAGCGCTACAGTGTGTACCTTTTTTCTTGTATGTATATGAGTTGGTGACTCTAGGTTTAGCACCGTTCACACTGAATTAAGTTGGATGTGCCGGTCAGTTTTTTGATATGTATTCATTACTTCTGCCTGAGCACTCACTGGTGTCACGCTTTTAATTACAGCAGTTTCTCACCCCACAGAGATGTAGATTTTAGTTGAAAGAGGATTCATAGGTTCCATGCAGACAGACTTTTCTAAAGCGAGGATAGGCATTAGTTAGGGACCTGATATACGAGAAGAGCCTTGACGTGGCTATCAGGCTCACATAATTTGGCCATCTTATGTGCTAAGACTTCTCAATTTTTCATATTTCTAAGGTAATGATGTAATTCATTTTTCATATTTTTCATATTTCGTGTTTGCAAGCTATAGCGCTACAGTGTGCTACCTTTTCTTCTTGTATGTATATGAGTTGGTGACTCTAGGTTTAGCACCTGTTCACACTGAATCTAAGTTTGGATGTGCCGGTCCGTTTTTTGATATGTATTCATCTACCTTCTGCCTGAGCACTCCACCTTGTGGTCACAGGCCTTTTAATTACAGCAGGTTCATCACCCCTCCACAGAGATGTAGATTTTAGTCTGAAAAGAGGATTCATAGTTCCCATGCAGACAGACTTTTCTAAAGCGAGGGTAGGCATTAGTTAGGGACCTGATATACGAGAAGAGCCTTGACGTGGCTATCAGGCTCACATAATTTGGCCATCTTATGCTCTAAGACTTCTCAATTTTTCATATTTCTAAGGTAATGATGTAATTCATTTTTCATATTTTTCATATTTCGTGTTTGCAAGCTATAGCGCTATAGTGTGCTACCTTTTCTTCTTGTATGTATATGAGTTGGTGACTCTAGGTTTAGCACCTGTTCACACTGAATCTAAGTTTGGATGTGCCGGTCAGTTTTTTGATAAACATTTGATCTTGACTCCTGAGAAGGCTCCTCTTCCCCCAAATAATCATCCCCTTCATCCTCCTCCTCCTCGTCCTCTTCTTCCTCCCCATCGTCCTGGACATTTCCCTGATGAGACAATGGCTGACTGTCATCATGTCTTCCCTCCTGATCCTCCTCTTCCCCCTTCGCTGCAGACGCCTGAACCTTCATGTGCGTCAAAGTTTGCATGAGCAGACGCATAAGTGGGATGCTCATACTTATGATGGCGTCGTCTGCGCTTACCAGCCGTGTGCATTCCTCAAAACACTGCAGGACTTTACAGAGATCTTTGAGCTTCGACCACTGCACACCCGACAACTCCATGTCTGCCCTCGTACTGCCTGCCCTTATGTCCTGCCACAAATGCATTACGGCCTGCCTCTGTTCGCACAGCCTTTCAACCATGTGCATGGTGGAGTTCCACCTTGTTACAACATCTATGATTAGGCGGTGCTTGGGGAGGTGTAGCGATCGCTGCAACCTCTGCATCCGACTGGAGTCTACGGGCGATCGATGGATGTGCGAGCACAGTCTTCGCACCTTATTGAGCAGGGCTGCTAAGTCGGGATAATTTTTTAGGAAGCACTGCACCACCAGGTTCAAGGTGTGAGCCAGGCAAGGTATGTGTCTGAGTTTTGCCCGTTATCACTAACTACTTTGCCTGGCACAAGATGTAGACTTCCCAGCCATGACTCAGTTTCTCGCTGCAAGTAGTCGGCCAGTACCTCCGCGGTATGTCTGTTGTCACCCAAACACATCATTTGTAAAACAGCCTGCTGACGCTTATCACCAGCTGTTCGATACTGTGACACCTCCTGTGCAGCACTGGCAGCTGCAAATGGAGGTCAGGTGCGACAGCGCTCTGTTGACGACTCCGAGCTTTCGCTTCTGGAGGATGAGTAGGAGGAGGAGGGAGTAACACCTAGAGCCAACTGTTTCCTATACCGTGGGCTAGGCAGAACTGTCCCACCGCCACTGTCCCCTGTGGACCCTGCTTCCACAACATTCACCCAGTGCGCAGTAATGGACACATAACGCCCCTGGCCATGCTTACTGGACCATGCATCTGTTGTGAAGTGCACCTTTCCACTCACTGATTGTTTGAGTGCATAGACAATGCGGACTTTCACATGCTGGTGGAGGGAGGGCTTTTCAAGAAAAGAAGTGCCGACTAGGTAGGTCATAGCGAGGAACAGCGTAGGCCATGAGGTCCCTGAATGCAGCGCTTTCAACTAAACGGAAGGGCATCATCTCTAATGAGATCAGTATGCCAATGTAGGCTTTCAAAGACAGTGTGCGCGGATGAGAGGGTGAGTACTGTTTGGACCTACTCATAGTGTCTGGTAGGGTGAGCTGTACTTGAGAGCTGCATATGGGGGAAAAACATGATGGACTGAGAGGGGGTTGGTGATGTTGATTGTATTGGAGTTGCTGGTGGTGATGGCGATGGCCTACATGCACTCTTTCATTTCAAAAAACGACTGATTCACTGACTGCTTTGGCCTTGAGCCGACACCTCAACACTTGTTGCTGCTGGTGTTCTAACCGGTGGTGTTACAGTGGGGGAAGCGATGGAGCATTGGTGGCTAACTTCAGTCGGAGCAGGTGCACATGTGCTAACTGAGCTTTTAACTGAGCTTTTGTAGTCCGTCCACGCTTGAAAGTGCATGGTATTTAAATGTCTAAGCATGCAACTGGTATTCAAATTTTTGACATTTTTTCCTTTGCTAAAGTTCCTTCCGCACTTCTTACATGTAACCATGACATCATCAATAGGATTTTGCTCTAAAACGTGCCAAACTGCACTTTTCCTACTATTGTATAAATTTTCAGAGCTTGCACGCTGTGATACTTGAACCGTCTGTCCAAGCTGTCCTGCCACTTTTTTGTGGGGTTTTGTAACACGTTTTTTTACAGCTGTGGGACTCACAGATGCTGCGATGTCGACAACTGCTGCGGATCCTCCTCAGCTTGTGAGTTATATTTGCCACCGTCAACTTCTTCCCCCACTCGATGCCAATCTGGATCAACAACTGGGTCATCCATCATCTCCTCTTCTATTTCATCTGCACCTTCTTCTGTGTGACCGTGTATGATGCTATAGTATGCGGAAGGGGCACCTGAGTTTCATCAGGGTCAGCTTCTGGCTCTGGACACTGCAAAGGCAATGTAGTGCTCTGTGGCAATGTACCAGCAGAATCATCTATCAGTGGCTGTGCATCAGTGCACTCCATGTCAGATTCATCTCGGACTGGTGAGTTCATGATTTGACTTGTTAACTCTGGCATTGGATGTGAAAACAGCTCCATGGAGTAATCACCAGCACTGCGGGCTGCTGCATCCTTCACTTTACCTGGGGGTGAAGGACAAAAGGAAAGGGGTTGTTCCTGACCAGAAGCACCAAATGTGGACTGAGTGCTTCTACTTTTTGAAACTTGAGAAGAGGAGGACATAGAGCTGGAGCCTGCTTCAGCAAGGTAAGACAAAACCATTTCCTGTTGCTCCGGCTTTAAAAGAGGTTTACCTACTCCCAGAAATGATAGCCTTCGAGGGCTTGTGTGCCCAGACAATGCCGCCGGATCAAGACCTACTGCCTTAGGAGTTATAATGCTTTTGGCAGTACCAGCACATGCCCACCACCACCATCTGTACTAGCTGGCCCCCACCGCCCACCTTTATGGGGTCTGAGACCATACCTACTCATGTTTGTGAAAATGTTCCCAAAATAACAGCAGATATATGATACTGTATCAGAAGCGTGCAGCTGTATAAGGTGAATGATAATTCTGAAAATTGAGGATATCTTTGTCGAGTAACACAGGCGCTCACAGGGTCAGTATGGAGTCCAACACAATCTGAATTTTATGAAAACTGAAGTATATCACTAGCATAAGCTGAGAACAGTGTTGGTGTAATTAGAAATATCCGTAGATATTTGATAGGAACAAAGGTGCTCAGAGTCTCAGGATGGAGTAGGCCCCAATTTTACAATGAGGAAAACTGTGGTATATCACTATCATACAGCTGAGAACAGTGTTGGTGTAATTTGAAATATCCGTAGATATTTGGTACAGAGTCTCACTATGGAGGAGACCTGAATTTTAAATTTAGCAAAACTGTACTATATAAGTAGCGTACGGCTGGAATCAGTGTAGGTGTAATTTTAAATCTCCCTTTCTGGGGAAACACACACGCTCACAGCCGCAGTATGGTGTACACCACAATAGTAAGATCAGGAATCAGGATAAGTGTACTATAGCAGTAGAGCACAGCTGGATACAAAGCTGGGGTATTTGGAATCTCTGTATAGATTTCCGAGTCACACAAAGACGCTCGCTCAGTATTGATTTTGCACCGTAATACAGACGGCAGTAAAACACAACTGTATCAAAAGATACCAGTTGTATACACTTTTGGTAAAAAAAAAACAGGTATGGTTTTACAGACTCACACACAGATAGCAGGCTTTTCTTACGTGATACCAGCTGGTACACGGTACTGTGTGAGGAGCATACAGCTATATACGGTGTGGGTTAAAATGAAGGCTCCGTAACTGTGCAGAAAATTATTATTTCAGTATTACTGCTGTGTAGCTGCTTTGAAAAAAGCAGTCTGCACAGCAGTGTCCTCACAGCTATACAGCTAGCAGGCAGCCTACAAATTGGATATGCTGCTGCACTGAAAAAATGTCTACTCTCTCAATGGCAAAGAGCAGAGTGCACAGTAAGAATCAGCACTGCTGCTCCACACTACCAATTCCTCCCCTGTCAGTGGCTGCCAGCCTAAGAACCAGTGCTGCTGCACACACAAAAAAGCACCACTGTGACTGCACACTAACTGGGCAGCACAATCGCTATCAGCACAGGCACAGATTTGTCTTTTTTCAGTATTCCTAACGCTCTCCCTCATGAGAACAAGCGGCAACAACCTCTCCTTATGCTAAGATCGGCTGAAGTAAAATGGCGGCGGCGGTGAAGGCGTTTTATATGCCCTGTGACGCCACAGAAAGCCAGCCAATCACTGCAATGCCCTTCAATAAGATGGTGGTAGCGGCTGCACACGTCATCACGTTGCCCACAGTGTGCGCCCTTCATTATTGGCTGAAATATGGCGCATTCAGGGAAACCGACTGGCGCGATAAAGTCGCAGAACACGTGGCCGACCTCACGCTATGGTCGGGTTTCGGTCTGCGAAACCAGATTTTAGCGAAAGTCTGTGATTGACGACTACTGGTTGGTCAGCATCCTCGATCCACTCTATAAAGGCAAATTACAGAACATCATGCCACAGGAGAACCTAGAGCTAATATTGGTGAACAAACAAGCAACTCTTGTAAACCGTTTGTTAGAGGCATTCCCAGCACACAGCAGCGTTGCAGGTTCTACCACGAGCCGTATTGGGCAGCATGGAAGATGTGTTTGTGGTGCACACAGCCAAAGTGACGTTGGAGACAGGGGTTTCATGACTATGTTGTGGACAGATTTCTCGAGTATCGCTCACAACGATTGTTAATACTGAATCGATTGCAACAGACATGAGACAGCAGTTGTCAACTATGGTTCAAAATTACCTCTCCTCCCAGTTCTCCCTCACAGTCCATTCCCCTTTGACTACTGGGCCTGTAAACTGGACACCTGGCCTGAAATGGAACAATATGCCTTACAGGAGCTCTCTTGCCCTGCTGGTAGTGTGCTATCAGAAAGAGTCTTTAGTGCTGCTGGATCAATCCTGACAGAAAGAAGGACCCGACTGTCAACCCAAAATGTTGGTGATCTCACCTTCATTAAAATGAACCCATGCTTTGGTTTCAAAGGATTTTGTACCACCTTGCCCTGATGACACATAGGTTGCCAGCAAAATGACTCGCATTGTCCTCCTCTTCCTCCGACTTCTCCAATTCCTCCATTTGCAGCTGCTGAACATCCAGCCTACACCTCAACATATGCCAGTTTTTCCACATCCCTAACTGGGCTGTACCGCCTCCCAGGGCCGGCGTCAGCACCTGGCGCACCCAGGCAAGTGCTGGGGCCCTGCCCTGAGAAGGTGGGGGCCACTCGTGGGCGACGGTACTGGAACAGGGCCCCTCATAGTATGCCGGTGTCTCTGACAGTGAGGGGGCTCATTCAACGTCAGAGACAGCCGGCGTATTATGAGGGGCCCTGTGCCAGTGCCGTCACCCACGAGTGGGCCCCCCATGCTTGCTCAGGGCCCCAGCACTTGCAATACTTACCTCTCCCTGCTCCACCTCTGTGACGTCTTCCGCGTTTCCTGACAGTGACATTCAGGTCTGAGAGCGCGATGACGTCACGTCTGTGTGCCCTCTGCCTAAACAGTCACAGTGCAGAGAACTGGAATATGGTGAGGCTGAGGAGTCCAGACTACAGCAGTGCCCAGAGAGGAGAGGCATTTCATTTTTTTTTAATGTTTGGAGCAATATATGGGGAACATTATACACTGGAGAATTATATATACATATACATCACGTCTGTGTGCCCTCTGCCTGAACAGTCACAGTTAGTGTTGAGCGATACTGCTCGATATCTAAAAATATCGTATCGAAATGGTATCGCCGATATCACTAAATATCGTCGATATCCGATTCCGATACCGGAAGTCCAATGTAAGTCTATGGGAACAAAAAATCGCAACAAAAAAAAAACCTTTCTTTCGTTGTAAACACAAAATATACACACATAGAATACATATATATATATATATACATGTCATTGTGACATATATATATATACATATATTTATAGTTTATACACTTCTACATAGTAAAATAGACTCTGATTCAATTGCCGGGTAAAGCCGTGACATACCCCATAGAAGTCGACGGGCTCGGTGCCGAGTACCCCCAAAACCTCTTGCTCTGTGCGACTCAACTTGGGCGTCACAAACAGGATTCTGTAGCTCGCTATAAGCGAGTCCTGTGTGCCTGAATTGAACTGGTTTTGTGCTTGAGAATTGCTAAAATCATCAGAGAATATATTTGCCATTTTTCCGCCATATCTGCGTCACGACGAGGCACTGATGAAGAAGAAGGGCGTGCTCTTCGTGGGTGTACACTCACTCAGTGGCGTGAAAACGATGGCCGACCACTCTAAATGGTACTGCAATGTAAGATCGTGCCCCACAGCTCTTGAGTTCCGCCTCCTCATCCTCCTCAGTGTGCGGAAACTAACACGAAGGTCCCGCCTCACTACAAAAGAGGGGCCCTCTCCAGATGCTAATGACACATGTGACTTGGCAGAGATGGCTAATGGACACGAGCAGAAGTGTGAAGGGATGGAGCAGTCAGAGCTCTCCCCCCACGGAAGCGACCCGATCGCCACGGAACCACCGTTGGGCACTCGGACTGGAAACCCTCCTACGCTGCAAGAAGCGGAGGATACCCTGAGAGACCTGGCCCGGCACCGGGAGGAGGTCGCCAGGATGGAAGCCAGCTGGCGTGCCCTAAAACTAAACTTGGAGCGGCGCCAATCCCTCTTACCTGAAGTGTCTGTACCGGAAGGTGAGGCACCCGTTCTAGTAGAGGAGTCCGTGCGGGCATCCCAGCCCTTGCAATGTGATCCGGTTGACGTTGTTGCAGTGGAGGCACCCGTTCCTGCAAAAAACACTGCACCGGCAGCACCCCAGATCCCGCTGTCTGCCCCCGTCGCTGAGACAGAAGAAGCGACACCCATCCTCATGGAGGAGGCCGCACAGGCACCAGAGGTCTACCAGTCTGTACCGGAGCCCCGACTGTCATCTGTTCCAGAGCCGGCTGCTTCCTCCGCAGGTGAGCGCCGCCAGGACTGGGGGGCGCCAGGAGAGCTGCCGCAAACCGGACATCATAAGCTGCAGTTTGATGGTGGAGACGTGGAGATGCTGGAGGAGAATTACAACCGGCGTCAGGAGGAAGAGTGGAGACGTTGGGAGAAGGAAGCAGAGCGACAAAGGGAGCATCGCGAATCCCAGAAACTTTGCCAACGTCACATCGAGAAGGACCGGGCAGATAAGGACCGGATGAGAAAAGATAAAGGTACCCTGAGGGAGCCGCGGCGTAAGGGTGCAGTACGGAGCTTTAAATTGAAAGGTGGTTGGGCTTCATCCAGGAGCCTGGACTTTATTTAGAAGTCTTTGTGACCCGGCGGGACGTGGAGACTCACCTCCCAGAAGGACACCCGGGGAGGGACCTGTTGCCAGGAGACTTGGTGACTTACACCCGACACTGGGGTTACAATGGATGGTACGCCCTAAATGTTACCAGGTGCGACCCCTATTCCCCAGAGTGTCAGGAAACTGACAGACCCTCCGAGCCTTCATCCTCCCCCAACCAGGCCTCTGCACAAGTGCCCACCCCACGCCGTAAATCTCCCCAGCCTCCCTCAGTGGTCTCCTCAGCAGCCCCAGCTATGGACATGATAACTATAGCTGGCCCGTACCCGGTGCCTGTTAGGCCCCTGGGGTTCGTTAAGTCTGGGACATAGGGGTCCAGACCCGGAGGGAGATGAAAGAGGTGGCCACACAGACCCAGATAGCGGGTCACGACTTGACTGTACAGGCCACACGACGTCATCAGGTCCTGGTGGTCCTTGGTGTCTCGGATGTTTGGCAAGCATCAGAAGAGTACCAGGTGGTACCTGGAACACCCCTGCCAAAAAATTAGAAATAACCCGGACAGGGTCCCTGTATGTAAATAGTTAAATATGTAAATAGTTAAATTGTTGATGTACCCGGACGGGTGAATGTTCATAAAATTTTTTTTTAATTTAATAAAAACACAACACAGTTTTCATTACTTTTATTACAGTCTCATCCTGCGACGCCATCGATCTCCTGTAAAAAAATGAAAAAAAAAACCAGCAGTATACCACCTGTCCGACGCAGTCCATAGTAACGAGTGTCCCACGACGATCCAGCTCTGCTACATCAGAATGACAGGCAGAGCCTGTCATCCCGGCGCAGCACAGCTGATTACCTGCTTCCCCGGCGGTGACGTCATCGGACTGACTGCTTTACGGCCGGGATTACCCAGCAGTCACTGCAGTTATCGCGAAAAACTGCATGTGACCGCCAGGGAGAAGATAATGGCGGCCATCAAGCAGTCCAGGACGTGACCGCCGGAGATCTTCTGCCAGGTAAGTGCCGCTGACTCCTGACAGACCCGACCGATGGACACTCACAGTGACAGTGACAAATCCGATTCCTATATTCGATATGACAAAAATATCGGTATTCGGAATCGAAAGGTCGATACAGCTAATATCGGCCGATATCCGATATTTGCAGAATCGTATCGCTCAACACTAGTCACAGTGCAGAGAACTGGAAGATGGTGAGGCTGAGTCCAGACTACAGCAGTGCCCAGCGAGGAGAGGTATTTCAATTTTTTTTAATGTTTGGAGCAATATATGGAGAGCATTATACACTTATACACTGGAGAATTATATATGGGGCCCATCATACACTGGAGCATTATAAATGGGGCCCATCATACACTGGAGCATCATATACGGGGCCCATTATACACTGGAGCATTATATGGGCCCATTATATATGGAGCATTATATAGGCCCATTATACGCTGGAGCATCATCCATGGGGCTCATCACATACTGTATGGGACATTATATGGGACCAATTATGTATGGAGCAATATTTGGGGCTCATTATTCTGTATGGCGCACTATGTGGTGCCCATAATACTGTATGGAGGACTATGCTGTCCATTTTTTGATCTATTGTAGAATTTTCAATAGATATCACTCATGTAATGTATGAAGTGAAGTATTTGGCATTGTACTATAACTATATTTCTCTGCCGTATCAGAGCATCATGAATTGTGGTATGTGTTAAAAGGGGCCCACTGAGATTCTTTGGCCCAGGGCCCACGAAAACCGGGAGCCAGCCCTGCCCCCCCACAACTTTAGCCAAATAACCACAAGTTTTCAATGTGCTACTATTATTATAAAGTAAATTAAGGTTGACAAGCTTAAGTAATAAGAATTGATGTCATTGGCATTGAAATGGGCACTGTAGGTGTGTTTACTGTCCACCACTCACTGACGACGTTTGCTCCCCATTGACTTGCATTGGGGTTGGATATTCGACTCAGACTCGACCTTTTCCGTTAGTCGGACGACTTCGTTCGACTCGACTTTTGGGAAAATCGGGTGGTCCAAAACCCAACTCGACCCTCCAGAAGCCAAAGTCGCTCATCTGTAGTGTCTATGATTGCAATAGTAATTTTTTTGCAAAGTTCCCGATCTGGAAATTTTTTTCAGCCCATGCACTGCGTGTATCGGCATTACTAGTCTAGGAGACCCGGTCCTTTACATTTGGCCTACTTGTTACTGAGGCCTTCATCACTGTCTCCTCCTTAATAGCCAATAGATGACCAGGGTGAACTTGTTCTGTGCTGTTACAGGCAGTATAATTTGGGCAAGTGTGTCTGTGATGACAAGAGTATATTTTTAACAAAGATACCCCCATGTGTAAACCACATCCTGGTTTGCAAAGACTTCAGAACATTTGCGTGCTTTAAAGACCGCACTTGTTAAGCTCCTTTTTCTGTTGACTGGTTGATCACATTGGATGCAATATACTGCATATAACTTTGATAAAGCAATGCTGTTAATTTGGCTCAGTAGCACAATATAAATATATCTTTTGTCAGTCTTTATTTGCTCTTATTGAAAGCCACTTCTTTGGCTGCATCAAATAGTAAGTGTTCAATAGCAAAAAGTGACAGCTGAATGCTTGTAGATGCAGAGTAAGTAATGTAATCAATTTGACTATGATAACTTGCATGAGGTAGACTGCATGTTCATTCTTTCCTGGATAATAAACAGGAATAATAATAAATGCTCTTTTTATCTGTAAAGTATTTTATGGAAAGGATGTCAGATCATCTATTGTGCCTTCAATATTTAATACATCAAAATGAAACAGTTATGGAAAATTTAGCATGTTCACAGTTATGTTTTAGAACATCTTCCCATTCTTCCAGTTATCTCTTTTATTTCCGGAATACATAGTAGCAGCTATTTTTAACATTACTTACCTATAGATACTGGTCAATAAGATTGTCATGATTATCCAGAGTACTCAATGGGTTAAGATTAAGTTTTTTTAGAAAGACTGACTATAGATATGATTGCTGTTAATAGTGTAGTGCGAATATACAAATGGCTATTTTGAATCCATATTGAAATATATAGAATGCATTCAGACAATTACATTGCTGCATTTCTGGTCAAACATTTATTTAACCTCTGTGTGTGGTGGTTTTATCTAAATCCTTGTGGCTTTTAAATTCTAAGGGTTTATGGCCACTCGTCTGATGACTCCATGATATCTCATTTTCATCCGACCTTGAAGGGCTGGTGAAAGTAGAGTTACTACATAGTGTAAATCACTGTTATGATTTGGTAGCTGAGGAGAGCAGGCAAAAAAGGAAATACACCAGAGCAGTTGGAAACTATGAGATTGCAGTACCCTGACTAACCACCCCAACTAGAGGCAGCCGTGGAGCGTTCCTACGTTGGTCCTAGACGCCTCGTCACAGCCTGAGAAACTAACTACACCTAAAGATAGAAAGAGGAAAGCTATCTGCCCCGGAGCAGATCCCCAAAGAACATAGAAAGCCCCCAAACATGTAATGGCGGTTAGACAAGAAGAAATACTGACACAGACAGAAAATAGTATGAGCAAACGTTGGGGCCCAAACTTACTAAATAGAAAAGGATAGGAAGGGCACTTACTGCAAACCCTGAAAAGCACCAACTCTACTAATTTCAAAAACACCTGAGATCACATGACCTCTACCACCTAAATTAGTTCTCTGGTGTAACCAAAAACAAAACAGCAGCCACTGAAAAAACTGGAAAAAGCAAATATACAAACAACAGTGGCTGAACTGAACTGAGAGGCAAAAGCCCCCAGAGGGGACCCTGAAGGCCCCCACAGAAGTGCAGGACAAAATGCAAAAATCAAGCACAAAAACAAAAAGAAGAAAATGTCTTATCTGTTAGCAGGAGATTCAGACACGACACAGCAGGCTACCAAGGAAACAGGAATCAAGGATTGAGACCAGAACAATTGATCACCGGCAACCCTGATGGGAAGGTGACTCCCTTATATAAGACCAGTCAGTAACACCTGATTCCCAATCCTCACAATCTTCACTGGACAGTCCAGTACCGTTTGTAAGCACCAGAGGGAACTTCTGCTCAGAACTCATTTCCAGCCTATTCACAACAGTACCCCTCCTTGAGGAGGGGTCGCCGAACCCTCATTTGAGCAACCAGGTCGGTCAGGATGAGTTCTATGATACGCACGGATGAGTCTCCTAGCATGGATGTCCGAAGCAAACACCCAAGAATTGTCTTCCTGACCATAACCTCTCCATTTAACCAAATACTGGAGTTTCCGTCTAGAAAAACGAGAATTCAATATTTTCTCAACCACATACTCCAGATTGCCCTCAACCAAAACAGGGTCAGAAGGCACAGTACACTACCTGGTCCCAAATCTGTTGCATACGCTCCACAACAGAGTCAACACGTGGACAGATAGAAGCCTCCGTCTGTCCTGAAGAAAATCGAGGGTGAAACCCAGAATTACAGAAAAATGGAGACATCAAAGTGGCAGAGCTAGCCCTATTATTAAGAGCAAACTCAGCCAAAGGCAAAAAAGAGACCCAGTCATCCTGATCAGCAGACACAAAGCATCTTAGATAAGTCTCCAATGTCTGGTTTGTTCTCTCAGTTTGACCATTGGTCTGAGGATGAAACGCCGAGGAGAAAGACAATTGAACACCAATTTTAGAACAAAAGGTCCTCCAAAATCTGGAAACAAACTGGACTCCTCTGTCAGACACAATGTTCTCAGGAATGCCGTGTAAACGAACCACGTGCTGAAGGAACAAAGGCACCAATTCAGAGGAGGAAGGCAACTTAGGTAATGGCACAAGATGTATCATCTTGGAAAACTTATCGCAAATCACCCAGATGACGGTCATTCTCTGAGAAACAGGGAGGTCGGAAATGAAATCCATAGAGATATTGGTCCATGGTCTCTTGGGCACAGGTAATGGCATCAACAAACGACTAGAACGAGAGCAAGGCTTGGAGCGAGAGCAAGTCCCGCAGGACTGCACAAACTCCCTGACATCACGAGACAAAGTAGGCCACCAAAAGGACCGACTAACCAAGTCTCTGGTACCAAAAATTTCGGGATGACCAGCCAACGCGGAACAATGAATCTCAGACATCACACTCTTTTTCCACTGGTCTGGGACAAACAATTTCTCAATAGAGCAGCGCTCAGGTTTATCCTCCTGACACCCTTCCAGAGCCAGTCTCAAATTGGGCGAGATGGCGGAAAGAACTACACCCTCTTTCAAAAATAACAGAAGGATCAGATAACTCAGGAGAGTCCGCCAGGAAACTCCTCGAGAGGGCATCCGCCTTAACATTTTTAGTGCCAGGAAGAAATGAAACCACAAAATTAAAACGTGTGAAAAACAAGGCCCACCTGGCCTGTCTAGGATTAAGTCGCTTGGCAGATTCCAGATAAACTAGATTCTTATGGTCAGTAAGGACCACCACCTGATGTTTGGCTCCCTCCAGCCAATGTCTCCACTCTTCAAAAGCCCACTTCATGGCTAATAACTCCCGATTACCCACGTCATAATTACGTTCAGTGGGAGAACATTTTCGAGAGAGAAAGGCACAAGGGTTACTTTTAGGGGTCTCTGGATCTCTTTGGGACAAAACGGCACGTGCCCCAATTTCAGAGGCATCAACCTCCACCTGAAATGGTAGAGAAACATCAGGCTGCCGTAGAACAGGAGCAGAAGTGAATCTCTGCTTAAGTTCCTGAAATGCAGAGACTGCCTCAGGAGTAGTGTTGAGCGATACGATACCGCAAGTATCGGGTATCGGCCGATATTAGCTCTATCGGCCTTTCGATACTTAGTTCCGATATTTTCGTCTTATCGGATACCAGAATCGGGATTGTCACTGTCACTGTCAGTGTCCGTCGGTCGGGTCTGTCAGGAGTCAGCGGCACTTACCTGGCAGAAGATCTCCGGCGGTCACGGGCTGGACTGCTTCATGGCCGCCATCATCTTTCCCCGGCGGTCACATGCAGTTTTTCGCGATAACTGCAGTGACTGCAGGGTAATCCCGGCCGTAAAGCAGTCAGTCCGATGACGTCACCGCCGGGGAAGCAGGTAATCAGCTGTGCTGCGTCGCGATGACAGGCTCTGCCTGTCATTGCGATGTAGCAGAGCTGGATCGTCGTGGGACACTCGTTACTATGGACTGCGTCGGACAGGTGGTATACTGTTGGTTTGTTTTTTTTCTTTTTTTACAGGAGATCGATGGCGTCGCAGGAATGAGAGTATAATAAAAGAAATGAAAACTGTGTTGTCTCTTTTATTTCATTAAAATACTTTTTTCTTGCATTGTCTTTTTTTTATACATTTAATAACTTTGGGATTAATAATGGATCGGTGTCTTATTGACACCTCTCCATTATTAACCGGGCTTATTGTCACCGTGCAATCAACGGTGACATTAACCCCTTATTACCCCACTTGCCACCGCTACAGGGCAGTGGGAAGAGCCGGGTAAAGTGCCACAATTGGCACATCTTTTGATGCGCCAAATGTGGGCTGCTGTAGCCTGGTATTATCAGGCTGTTGAGGGCCAAAATCCATGGGCCTTGACAGTCTTTTAATACCAGGCCGCAGCAGTCTGCATTTTACATGGCTGGTTAACAAAAATAGGGGGACCCCTACGCCGTTTTTTTTTCGAGGGGATCCCTCTTTTTGTTAACCAGCCAAGCTAAGCAGACTGCTGTGGCCTGGTATTATCAGGCTTGCAAGGTCCATGGATATTGGATCCTTACCAGCCTGAAAAACCAGGCCTCAGCGGTCTGCTTCATCTGGCTGGTTAACAAAAATAGGGGGGACCCCACGCCAATTTTTTTCGAGGGGATCCCCTGTTTTTGTTAATCAGCCAAGATATGCAGACTGCTGTGGCCTGGTATTATCAGGCTGGCAAGGTCCATGGATCTTGGCTCCTTAACAGCCTGAAAATCCAGGCCTCAGCGGTCTGCTTCATCTGGCTGGTTAACAAAAATAAGGGGGACCCCACGCCAATTTTTTTCGAGGGGATCCCCTATTTTTGTTAATCAGTTCCCTCTGACGTCACTGATTGTGTCCCTGGCTGACCTGAAGTGAAAGTGGAAAGCAATCAATTAAGCTTTCCACTTCCTCTCCTGTCAGCCAGGAGAGGAACTCATTCATTTGGGGGTTTACTGTGAGGCTGCAGCATTAGCTGCGGTCCCTACAGTAAACATTAACCCTTTCTGAAGGATTACACAGTGGGACCTGACTGTGCATGGGATAGGTAAGAATAATTTTGCTTTTTTATTTTATTTTTATTACTGGAAATGGTTTTTGCAGTCAAATAAAAGATGGTAAAAAACATGTGTCTTTATTTCATTAAAATGATTTTTAATTAAAGTGTGTGTGTTTTATTTTTATTTCATGCAATAGGATTAATAATTGATAGTTGTCTAATTGACAGCTCTCAATTATTAACCTGGCTTAAGGTCACCTTTCAATTGCAATGTGGCTTTAACCCCATATTAACCCATTCGCCACCGCTACAGGGCAATGGGAATAGAAGGGCAAAGTGCCAGAAAGGGCGAATCTAATTATAGATTTGTCTTTTCTGGGGTGTCTGGGGGCAGATGTTAGTAGCCAGGGGGGGGCCAAAAATAATGGTCCCTCTCTGGGCTATTATTATCTGCCCCCATTCGCTGGCTTTGTCTGTCTGGTTGCGAAAATAGGGCGGGAGCCCACGCATTTTTTTTAAACAATTTTACACCTCATATATATATATTTATATATATATACATGTCATTGAATTTGTGACACATATATATATATATATTTATATTTATAGTTCATACACTTCTACATAGTATAATAGCCGCTAATTCAATTGACGGCTTTTGTGAAAATGCAGAACCCGACATGAAATGACACTTGGTGTACATAGGGTTAACCATGTCTTTTCATGTCCTTTGCTATCTGATTTGCACAAACAATTACATCAGTCTATGTGTGCAAAATTTCACACCTGTAGGGGTTAATTAAAGGTGTAAATTCGTAGCAAAAAAGTCCGTTTTTTTTACAACGAATTTACACCTTTAATTAACCCCTACAGGTGTGAAATTTTGCACACATAGACTGATGTAATTGTTTGTGCAAATCAGATTGCAAACGACATGAAAAGACATGGTTAACCCTATGTACACCAAGTGTCATTTCATGTCGGGTGCTTCTGTCTTTTCACAGAAGCCGGCTTTACCCGGCAATTGAATCAGAGGATATTTTACTATGTAGAAGTGTATAAACTATACATATATGTATATATATATGTCACAATGACATGTATATATATATATATATATATATATATATATATATATGTATTCTATGTGTGTATATTTAGTGTTTACAAGGAAATAAAGTTTTTTTTTAGTTGCGATATTTTGTTCCCATAGACTTACATGGGACTTCCGGTATCGGAATCGGATATCGGCGATATTTAGTGATATCGGCGATACCATTCCGATCCAATATTTTTAGATATCGAGCAGTATCGCTCAACACTACTCAGGAGGCCAATTCACCACATCAGAACTAGTGTTGAGCGATACAATACTGCAAATATCGGGTATCGGCCGATATTAGCTGTATCGGGCTTTCGATTCCGAGTACCGATATTTTCGTCATATCGGATGCCGGAATCGGATTTGTCACTGTCACTGTGAGTGTCCGTCGGTCGGGTCTGTCAGGAGTCAGCGGCACTTACCTGGCAGAAGATCTCCGGCGGTCACGTCCTGGACTGCTTGATGGCCGCCATTATCTTCTCCCTGGCGGTCACATGCAGTTTTTCGCAATAACTGCAGTGACTGCAGGG
>JARQOD010001577.1:0-95149 GCA_033576555.1 Oophaga sylvatica | reverse complement strand
GGACACGGTATGGTAATCAGCACTGTATGGTGATATTGTATGGACACTGTATGGATGGTATATGGACACGGTTATGGTAATATTCAGCACTGTATGGTGATATTGTATGGACACTGTATGGCGTGAGCACTGTATGGATGGTATATGGACACGGTAATGGTAATATTCAGCACTGTATGGATGGTATATGGACACGGTATGGTAATCAGCACTGTATGGTGATATTGTATGGACACTGTATGGCGTTGAGCACTGTATGGAAGGTATATGGACACGGTATGGTAATATTCAGCACTGTATGGTGATATTGTATGGACACAGTATGGCGTGAGCACTGTATGGATGGTTATGGACACGGTATGGTAATATTCAGCATTGTATGGATGGTATATGGACACGGTATGGTAATCAGCACTGTATGGTGATATTATATGGACACTGTATGGCGTGAGCACTGTATGGAAGGTATATGGACACGGTATGGTAATATTCAGCACTGTATGGCGATATTGTATGGACACAGTATGGCGTGAGCACTTTATGGATGGTATATGGACACGGTATGGTAATATTCAGCACTGTATGGCGATATGTATGGACACAGTATGGCGTGAGCACTGTATGGAAGGTATATGGACACGGTATGGTAATATTCAGCACTGTATGGGATATTGTATGGACACAATATGGCGTGAGCACTATGGATGGTATATGGACACGGTATGGTAATATTCAGCAATGTATGGATGGTATATGGACACGGTATGGTATATTCAGCAATGTATGGATGGTATATGGACACGGTATGGTAATCAGCACTGTATGGTGATATTGTATGGACACAGTATGGCGTGAGCACTATGGATGGTATATGGACACGGTATGGTAATATTCAGCACTGAGCTTTTATTTGAAATCAATACAGTAATATTATTGTAACAATAGAATAATGGAAAACATCACCAATACCCTCAATAAATGATCCGATGTTTTATATGGGCATGTATATAGGACTATATGGGGAACTGCAGAAAGCTAAGCCAAATAACAAAAGGAATTAGCAGCCAAGAAAATCCCATAAAACCATCTTTATTCAACAATATGCGTTAAAAAATACAAAGGATAGTGAATGGTACAATTGGGGGAAATTCACTCAGAATGGCAATATGATCCCTCCATATAGGATCGAGTCATGTCCACATACATATTTGTATGGATCAGATTAACTCAGAAGTGTACTGTGGTTATAAATCATATATCATACTAGCATAGTGCAAAAAGATTCACTCCACATAATAACATGTCATATAGTACACATTACCTTAACAGATGTATAATTAAGTATGTGGAACAGGACCAGATCCACCCCGACGCGCGTTTCGGAGCGCAGCTCCTTCCTCAGGGGGCATTGTGTAATTATTTCTGCATGCTGCAGCATAAGGCTGAGTTCACACATGACTTTTTTTTGCATTGTGTTTTTTGGACAGTTTTTCTGGCAATTGTTGCTATAATTTCCTGCAAAAATAAGACCTGTAACAAGTACAGATGATATTATGTTTCCAAACAGTAAAGGTGACGATGTTCTTTGTTGGTGACATACGACATTATTGTTTTGCCCCCGTATATTCTCATTTTTTGGGCAGAGTAAATGGTATATCAGTGCTATCCAGCGTCGTGTGGCTGCATTATATCAGCACTGTATGGCAATATTTATTGCAGCACTATCGTCATTCCTCATTATTCTCTGAATGGCCGATATCGCTTTTGTTCTATACGGTATTACTTTTTTGCTACTGTATATAAAGCTATTGCTTTTTTATGCAGTGTAAAATGGTAGTTTGGCACTTTATGGCGGTATTTTGTAGGCATTGTGTAAGAATATTATGTCAGCAGCATTTAGCACTATTTATTTCAGGCAGTACAATTACCGTAGTTCTATAAATGACTGATATAACTTCAGCACTATGTGGCAGTGTTATTTGTGCACTATAATACCGTTGTAAAGCATTATTGCAACTTTGCTACTTTTTGCAACTTTTTGACATAACATATTTATAAAATAAGCATCTTTTATGATGACTGTGCTCTACCTTCAGGCCGGAGCACCATGGAGGAGGCGGGAGGGGTCGCAGAAAACCTATTGTCGCAGCTTTGACGCTTTCCTGTTTCCTCGTGCAGTAAATGTGGGATTGTAAGGGTTAAGTCCCAACAGGACAAACTTCTTACATTATGTGTAAGCAATAACCCTGAATCTCCCCAGAGCTCTGGCGCCAGTAAACAACCCGCACTTTAATTAGAAAGAAAGCCAAACGAGAGACCGCAACCAGCGCCCCCAGTCCCCATTATCGCACCCTTCATACGTCGCACCCCCGTCTCCGCTCCGCTCCCCCACACGCCGTCCTGCCAAGATTCGCCTGGTGTCAGCAGATCTGCCGAGGTCAAGCCAGTGGGTTTTTATTAATTTGATTAATAAAGTGCACGTCATCGGGGTAATTAGCAAGTAATTGGGAATGACAAGGATGTCAGAGATTGTCCCTCGAAGGAGAGAGCGTTTCCTCCCTGTGTAAATTACCCGCGCCTCTCAGGGTTAATTACAAGTCAGGAATGGTGGATGCTCCGGTAGACACAGGTAAATCTTCCACTCCACTCACCTGCTCCATCAGGAGACCCTCACACACCCCATAATGGAAAGCTCCGTCCCAGGGGGCTCAGCCATCACCACTGCCCCGATTCACGGCCATTAATTGCTGCATCAATCCACCACGTGTGTAATTAATGAACTTCCCTCCCCGAGAAGCAATTATCTCACACCTTAAATAATATCGGTGTTATCCCTTTAAGACATAAATTAGTTATGTGACAATAAACAGCAGAACCTGTCCAACATTATACCGCAATCTCCTAAAGGAAGGAATTATCTACAACTTACCAGGAGAACAGAAATCCTGCATTATAATACTGCCCCTATGTACAAGAATATAACTACTATAACACTACCCTATGTACAAGAATATAACTACTATAACACTGCCCCTATGTACAATATAACTACTATAATACTGCTCCTATGTACAAGAATATAACTACTATAATACTGCTCCTATGTACAATATAACTACTATAATACTGCCCCTATGTACAAGAATATAACTACTATAATACTGCCCTATGTACAAGAATATAACTACTATAACACTGCCCCTATGTACAATATAACTACTATAATACTGCCCCTATGTACAAGAATATAATACTATAATACTGCCCTAGTACAAGAATTAATATTTAATTCCCTAGTACAAGAATAATAAATATTGTTAATATTTGCCCCTATGTCAAGAATTAACTACTATAACACTACCCCTATGACAATATAACTACTATAATACTGCCCCTATGTACAAGATATAACTACTATAAACTCCTATGTACAGAATATACTACTATAATACTGCCCCTATGTACAAGAATAAACTACTATAATACTGCCCTATGTACAAGAATATAACTACTATAAACTCCCTATGTACAAATAATACTATAATACTGCTCCTATGTACAAGAATATAACTACTATAACTCTCCTATTAAAAATATAACTACTATAATACTGCCCCTATGTACAAGAATATAACTACTATAATACTGCTCCTATGTACAAGAATATAACTACTATAATACTGCTCCTATGTACAGAATATAATACTATAATACTGCCCCTATGTACAAGAATATAACTACTATAATACTGCTCCTATGTATGAGAATATAACTACTATAATACTGCCCTATATCAAGAATATAATACTATAATACTGCCCTATGTACAAGAATATAACTACTATAATACTGCCCTATATACAAGAATATAACTACTATAATACTACCCCTATGTACAATATAACTACTATAATACTGCTCCTATGTACAAGAATATAACTACTATAACACTGCCCCTATGTACAATATAACTACTATAATACTGCCCCTATGTACAAGAATATAACTACTATAACATGCCCCTATGTCAAGAATATAACTACTATAAACACTGCCCCTATGTACAATATAACTACTATAATACTGCCCCTATACACAGAATATAATACTATAACACTGCCCTATGTACAATATAATACTATAATACTGCCCCTATGTACAAGAATATAACTACTATAATACTGCCCTATGTACAAGATAAACTACTATAATACTGTCCTATGTACAAGAATATAACTATTGTAATACTGCCCCCTATGTACAAGAATATAACTACTATACACTACCCCTATGTACAATATAACTACTATAATACTGCCCTATGTACAAGAATATAATACTATAACACTACCCCTATGTACAAGAATTAACTACTATAATACTGCCCTATGTACAAGAATATAACTACTATAATACTGCTTCTATGTACAAGAATATCATACTATAATACTGCCCCTATGTACAAGAATACAACTACTATAATATGCTCCTAGCAAGTTACTTAACATCCTAAATTAACACTTAATACTGCCATGTCAGATATACTCTTAATGTCTTGTACAAAATTATTAATACTAGAAGAATACTACATAACGCCCTTACAATATACTACATAATATGTCTATTATAGATAAACTAAAATCCAATACAAAAACTACTAATATGCCCTGTACAGAAAAATACTAAATGCTCCTTATACAGATTAACTACTATCTACCTGTAATAACTACATAATATGCTATGACAAGAATTAATATATACAGCCCATTAATAATACTATATACTGCCCCTATGTACAAGAATATAACTACTATAACACTGCCCCTATGTACAAGAATATAACTACTATAACACTGCCCCTATGTACAATATAACTACTATAATACTGCCCATACAAGAATATAACTACTTAAACTGTCCCTATGTACAATATAACTACTATAATACTGCCCCTATGTAAAGAAATATAACTACTATAATACTGCCCCTATGTACAGAATTAACTACTATAATACTGCTCCTATGTACAAGAATATAACTATGTAATACTGCCCCCTATGACAAGAATATAACTACTATAACCTACCCCTATGTACAAAATAACTACTATAATACTGCCCCTATGTAAAAGAATATAACTACTATAAACTCCCCTATGTACAAGAATATAACTACTATAATACTGCCCCTATGTACAAGAATATAACTACTATAATACTGCTTCTATGAAACAAGAATATCACTACTATAATACTGCCCTATGTACAAAATACACTACTATAATACTGCCCTAGTACAAGAATATAACTACTATAACACTACCCCTATGTACAATATAACTACTATAATACTGCCCCTATGTACAAGAATATAACTACTATAAACTGCTCCTATGTACAAGAAATAAACTATATAATACTGCTCCTATGTACAAGAATATAACTACTATAATACTGCCCCTATGTACAAGAATATAACTACTATAATACTGCTCCTATGTACAAGAATATAACTACTATAATACTGCCCCTATGTACAGAAATATAACTACTATAATACTGCCCTATGTACAAGAATATAACTACTATAATACTGCTCCCTATGTACAAGAATATAACTACTATAATACTGCTCCTATGTACAAGAATATAACTACTATAATACTGCCCCTATGTACAAGAATATAACTACTATAATACTGCTCCTATATACAAGAATATAACTACTATAATACTGCCCCTATGTACAAGAATATAACTACTATAATACTGCCCTATACACAAGAATATAACTACTATTATACTGCCCCTATGTACAAGAATATAACTACTATAATACTGCCCCTATGTACAAGAATATAACTACTATAATACTGCCCTATACACAAGAAATATAACTACTATAATACTGCCCCTATATACAAGAATATAACTACTATAATACTGCCCCTATGTACAAGAATATAACTACTATAATACTGCCCTATGTACAAGAATATAACTATATAATATGCCCCTATGTACAAGAATATAACTACTATAATACTGCCCCTATTACAAGAATATAACTACTATAATACTGCCTATGTACAAGAATATAACTACTATAATACTGCCCCTATTACAAGAATATAACTACTATAATACTGCCCTATGTACAAGAATATAACTACTATAATACTGCCCCTACACACAAGAATATAACTACTATTATACTGCCCCTATATACAAGAATATAACTACTATAATACTGCCCCTATGTACAAGAATATAACTACTATAATACTGCCCCTACACACAAGAATATAACTACTATTATACTGCCCCTATATACAAGAATATAACTACTATAATACTGCCCCTATGTACAAGAATATAACTACTATAATACTGCCCCTATACACAAGAATATTACTACTATAATACTGCCCCTATACACAAGAATATAACTACTATAATACTGCCCTATGTACAAGAATATAACTACTATAATACTGCCCCTATGTACAAGAATATAACTACTATAATACTGCCGCTATATACAAGAATATAACTACTATAATACTGCCGCTATGTACAAGAATATAACTACTATAATACTGCTCCTATGTACAAGAATATAACTACTATAATACTGCCCCTATGTACAAGAATATAACTACTATAATACTGCCCCTATTACAAGAATATAACTACTATAATACTGCCTCTATGTACAAGAATATAACTACTATAATACTGCCCCCTATATACAAGAATATAACTACTATAATACTGCCCCTATGTACAAGAATATAACTACTATAATACTGCTCCTATGTACAAGAATATAACTACTATAATACTGCTCCTATGTACAAGAATATAACTACTATAATACTGCCCCCTATGTACAAGAATATAACTACTATAATACTGCCCCCTATATACAAGAATATAACTACTATAATACTGCTCCTATGTACAAGAGTATAACTACTATAATACTGCTCCAATGTACAAGAATAGAACTACTATAATACTGCTCCTATATACAAGAATATAACTACTATAATACTGCTCCTATATACAAGAATATAACTACTATAATACTGCCCCCTATATACAAGAATATAACTACTATAATACTGCCCCCTATATACAAGAATATAACTACTATAATACTGCTCCTATGTACAAGAGTATAACTACTATAATACTGCTCCTATGTACAAGAATATAACTACTATAATACTGCTCCTATGTACAAGAATATAACTACTATAATACTGCCCCCTATGTACAAGAATATAACTACTATAATACTGCTCCAATGTACAAGAATATAACTACTATAATACTGCTCCTATGTACAAGAATATAATACTATAATAAAAACTTGAAGAAAGAGGAAGAAATCCAGCTCCTAAAATTCCAAAGTTTAATCCAGAATCTTAAATTGATGGATCAAGCCATGATCAGAGCATCGCTTTTCATACGCACACAGGCTTTCTTTATCTGAGCTTCATGAACATATGGTCACCTGGGATTTAAGTTGTATTTGGTTACCAATGAGCAAATCACGAGGAGATCACATGATTAAAATATGGAAATATAACGAAAAAATAGAAAATATCAAGAAAATTAAGAAACAAAGAATGAAAAAATATAGATAAATCATATGAAAAAAGGAAAGAAAAAGAAAAAAAATGAAATAGAATCCAAAAGAAGTGACTTCATCAGCATCATAAATCTCAATAGTGACACATGATTTCTTTTTTGTGCATTGAGACCTTCTGGAAAACAAGTGAGGAGATTGTGGATCCAAAACCCCTCACAGGTCTTAGGCGTCTACTGATTTCTCATTCTCTTGGATTTGATGCCAAATATTTTGTACAAGGATCATGGTATGTGATCAAATGTTTGGGAAACCGTCCGATGTCCACTGGTTGGAGAAGAGATGTCGTTCGATAAATGTTCAAAGACTGGCAAGTTCTACAATGATTGCTGCCACATCTATAAAAACGTGAGAAATGTAACTATGTTTTATGGGTTTTATTGGAATGATATAAACTAGGGGGCAGTGTGCTGTCCGTGAAGCTCCTTTCTTGGCCACAATTTGACATACCGATTGTAATAACCAAGAAAGCGTGGGATCCTCAGAGTATGGGAAGATGTCTGAGAATCGTAGATTTAATGTGATTAAGTTGGGAGCTTTACCTTATTTTTATTAGGTTGTATATTAGAATGATGTTTGGAAATAACACGTCCATGACAATCTTTTTGTTCTACAGTTTTCATTGCTCTGCATAATATCCATGCGTGATAACTCCTCTTTCTGAGTTAATAGTGGGGGTTTTCCAATTCAGTAACTAAGGATAGTATTGTCTCATAAATGTTTGGAGTAAGTAACAAGTGAGAATGTCTTTGTTAGACTTGCCTCCCAATTGAAGATCCAGGAAAGAAATATCAGATGGGTGAACAATATGTGTAAATGACTAATTAAAATAGTTCTGGTATGACAGATATATCGCCCCTCTACATAGATGAAAAGAACGTCGTCAATGTACCTGCCATACCAGAATAAATGTCAGACAAAAGTGTTATGTGCATACAGATAACATTCTTCCCAAAAGGACATTTCCAGATTCGCCAAAGAAGGTATTTCACGCCCTTAGAGACCCCCCTGCACTTTAAAATAATTATCAAATGAGAAAAAATTATGGGTCATTAAGAATTGTGCTACCTGGGTGACATAAGAATACAAATCTGGTGAATAATTACTGTATTTAGATAAATGAAATTCGAGTAATGTAATATCATGCAGTATTGAAGTATACAGGACAGTAACATCTCAACTTACCCAAGAAAAATCATTAAGACAGATGATATTAGCAAGCTAATCTAAAACTTTTTGGAATCCTTGAGGAAACCATGAAACGTTTGAGATAATGGTTGTAATAAAGAACCAAGCCGTTACCTGAGATGTTCAGTGATGGATCCTATACCTGAGACAATTGGTCTCGTGGGGGGTGGATTCATTGCTTTATGTACCTTTGGGAGGCATGTAGAATTGATCAGATAGGATGTTCCACTATTAAGGTACTGCCACACTACACGATCCCGCTAACGATCTCGTTAGCGTCGCATACTAATGAGATCGCTAGCGGTATCGTTTACAATATCGCTAGTGTCGGCCACATTTAGCGATGTCGTTAAGGACGCTATCGCGGTTAGCGATCTCCTTAACGACTTTAGCGGTACAAAAGTACCGCTAAATCGCTAAAAAAGGTGCCACACTCAGCGATATATACTTACCCAGCGGGACGCCGACGATCAGAATAGGGTCCGGAACGATCAGGACGACGGACGAGATCACAGCAGGGGCCACGTCGTTGCTGCATGCCGCACACAACAACATCGCTAACGGGATCGCTAAATAGTGACGTTTTTTAGCGATCCCGTTAGCGATGTTGTTTAGTGTGGCATACCCTTTAGATAGCCTTTTTGAGATTTAGTAAGGATCCCAAGAGAGAAACCCTACTCAATAATAATATAGGTGTCTCTTTGGTAATGAATGGTGGGATTTTGTGGAAGTTTCTCGTATGCGGAGCGGATGCATGTTCCAACATGGATAGAATTTACGATTAATAAAGAATAGTGTCCATTACTACAACAATCCCGCTATGTGTTTTTGTTTTAATCAATTGTTTTATTGTTTCTACAAGACCAGGGAGTTTTCCACCCCTCCTTGTGAGCCGTACACATCAAAGCCGTTCTATGCTGCGTGTCCAAATTGGACATTACCTTTCTGAATCCTGCTCATACAGGTATTACACAAATAACCAGGTTTTTAAATACATCAGATAGGGATTACATACATTAGTCAGGGACTGCTCTAATACGGGTATACCTTGACGTTTGGTAGAGCGGCTTAATATACATTTTTTGCAAAAAACGTATTAACCAAATACCCTGTATTTTTCCATCCTTTTATTAGCACTTGCTGTTTACTGTTATTTTTTTGCAACAGAGTATTTTTTGGTTTTACTGTGCTTTTTTTTGTGTGTGTTTTTAACAATCCCACCATGTCCACCTTTTATTGGTGATGTCGGATATGCTTTTGGCTTCTTGCGATGAGGAAACTTGGGAAGCGGTAGGGCTATAGCATTTTTAGCTGTTTGGAGGTTGACATCCCATTTCTTTAATTTCCTCTCCATGGTTTCCTGAAAGTGATCTATACAGTCAACCCTGGACTGTACAGGTTGAAAAAAAAGTATTTTTAGTATGAAAATTCTTGCCTGTTATGGAACTTGGGCCTTCTATGTATTCTATGGAATCTCCATGGTGGTCCATGGTGGTCCGAATCCTGTAGGCACATGAGTGACATTTGTTCTGAAAAATTGAGACAAAATTCATTCACAGTTGGAGAAATAGTAGGTTCAGATCTGTTTCGTCTTGCACAAAAAAGTGTTTTTTTATCTGTGCGGTTTCTGATGAATCTGATGGTAAGCCGCGTCCCAAAAAGATCAAAATTGAAAAAAGCTGAGACCATGTCGATAGAATCCTGATCAGACGAAATAAAGCTGGCGTACAGATTACAGGGGGCATTTCACGAGAAGGGGCTCGTTTTAAAATGGATTTAGGTGTTCTAGGGGGTTTAGACCCCCACCCCATTGATATATTTGTTACAAATTATAGTCATTAATGTCTCATTGAAATGTATCCTTTTTCCGGGGGTAGAATCTTCAAATTTGGATACAGATTGTAAACGTGACATTAACCCTTTACATTCTGCATTGTTTGGCTGTTGCTACAGATTTTTTTTTTTAACTTATTCTGATTTCCGACTGCATTTCAGTAGGTTTTGTCTCTTCATGATTAATTATGAGACACATTAAATTGAGAGAACAATTGGAAAGTATTTGATTCCGATCCTCCACAACAATCTCGCCGCTTGTTTTCCAGAAGGTCTCATGGCGCAAAAGGAAATCATGTGTCACTGTTGAGATTTATGATGATGTCATTTTCTTTTGGATTATTTTTCTTTTTTCATGTTTTATTTTTATTTTTCAGTCTTTGTTTCTTGATTTTTACTGATATTTTCTGTTTTTATCTTGTTTTATTGTTTTTATGATCTTGGAATAAACTTTAGGAATTTAGGAGCCGGATTTTTTTTCCTCTTTCTTGGTCTACGAGTGGAACAAGTGAGCGGCTCCCACCCAATCTTCTATGCAGAACCGCTATAATGTCTTGGTACCGTTGTGTTCTAGGCTGTATGGTTTCCGGAGTGTTCTCTGTGTCACCGGGTGTAATCGGCTGTGATGCAGCTCTCGGTAATGCCGTGCTGTTATCCGCTCTCAGTAACACTTGTGTAATCTGCCGGCTGATTCTCTTGTCAGGGCTGGAGGCTACGTGTGCCCGCAGGCGAGCGCAGCTGTGAGTGCGGGCTGCACTCTGATTGCTACAGGTCGCACATGTGCAACTTCTTCATGCTGAAATATTTAGTATTTTATAAGCAGAGTCCACATTTATTGCAGATATTATGTGTTAGGTATAGAATGAGTATTCTCCCCTTTGGCATTTTTCATGTTTTGCTACTTCACAACCTGGAATTCCACTGTTATTTTACGGGTTTGCATCAGTTCGTGTACAGAACATGCCGACAACTGAGAACATTTGGTTTTCTTTTTATTGTGAAGCAAACAACAAATGGGACAAAATAGCTGAAAACTTCAGTGTGCGTAACTATTCACCCCCCCTAAAGTCAGTACTTTGTAGAACCTCTTATGCTGCAATTACATCTACAAGTCGCTTTGGATAAGTCTCTATGAACTTTCCACGTAGATGTTTCCTCTGGTGAACAGCGATCTTCACGTCTGACCACAGAATCCCCATTGGATTAAGGTCTGGGCTGTGACTCGGCCGCTCCAAACATTTACACGTTTCCCCTTACACCGCTCGAGTGTTGCTTTAGCAGTATGCTTTGGGTCAGTCTTGTTGGAAGGTGAACCTTCGTCCCAGTCTTAAATCACTGATGAGCTGAAACATGTTTTGTTCAAGAATAACCATGTATTTCACACCATCCATCTTCCCCTTGACTCAGACCATTTTCCCTGTCCCTGCTGCCAAAAAACATCCCCACAGCATGATGCTGCCACCACTATGTTTCACTGTGGGGATGCTGTTCTTGGGGTGATAAGATGTGTTTGATTGGCACTAGACATAGCGTTTACCTTGGTGGCCAAAAATATAAATGTTGGTCTCATCTGACAACAGCACCATCCTCCATACATTTGGGGAGTGTCCACATGTCTTTTGGCAAACTGAAAACGAGCCTTAGAATTAAAGGCCACCTCTATGGAGTGTACTGCTTATTGTGGTCATATGGACAGATTCTCCAGTCTCTGCTAGGGAACTCTGCAGCTCCTTCATTGTACCTTTGGTCTCTGTGCTGCCTCTCCGATTAATGTGCTCCTTACTCGGGCTGAGAGTTTTGGTGGGCGCCCTCTCTTGGCAGGTTTGTTGTGGTACCATGTTCTCTCCATTTGAGGATAGTTGAATTTGATGGTGCTCTGGGAGATCATCAGGGATTGGGATTTTTTTATAACCTCACCCTGTACTTCTCCACAACTGTATCCCTGACTTGTTTGGGGATCTCATTGGTCTTTATGGTGTTGTTCTTAGATCTCCTTGGTCTTCATTATGTTGTTTGGAGATATCCTTGGTATTCATGGTATTCTTTGAAGATCTTCTTGGTCTTAGTGGTGTTGTTTGGAGATCTTGGTCTTCCTAGTGTTCTTTGGAGATCTCCTTGGTCTTCAAAATGTTGTTTGAAGATCTCCTTGGTCTTCATGGTATTCTTTGAAGATCTTCTTAGTCTTCGTGGTGTTGTTTGGAGATCTCATTGGTCTTCTTGGTGCTGTTTGGAGATCTTGGTCTTTGTGGTGTTTGGAGATCTCCTTGGTCTTCGTGGTGTTGTTTGGAGATCTCCTTGGTCTTTGTGGTGTTGTTTGGAGATCTTGGTCTTCGTGGTGTTTGGAGGTCTCCTTGGTCTTCGTGGTGTTGTTTGGAGATCTCCTTGGTCTTCATGGTGTTGTTTGGTTAGTGATGCCTCTTGGTAATGGTGTTGCAGCCTGTGTGGCCTTTCAGAAAAGGTAAAGTGTATATACTGGATCCTGTTGGATAAACACTTTGGTGGGCTGCGCTGCTGGAGTGAATGAATTCTTCAGAAAAGATAATGAGGAAAATACGATACGATACGATACGATACACTTTATTGATCCCGGGGGGAAATTACAGTATTACAGCAGCAATACAAACAGCAGTACATAAAATATTAGGACACAAATCTTGCACAGGTATACCAACATTACATAATAAATAAAAGTGTGTAGTTCAGGTGTATATAAGACAATGTTAATTGACATTAGTACATGTGATGAACGGGCACGCGGTCCGCCACACGGTAGCCCGGGGTATCACGGCTTGTGATCCCTCCGTGCTGCAAATGTGACGAAAACGCGCACACACACGACGGCTGCTGCCGTCCGACCCAGTAAACTGCAGGGATTTATAATTATCCCACTTCCACTTAGGAACTTGCAGCTCTCTGGCGCCCCCCTTACCCTCAGGTCAGTCAGGGAACTGCACCTAGGATAATTGGTCGCCAGACGGGTCACTTGGATGTGTGCTGGCTATTGGGCACGCTGCAGTGAGGGAATTATAATTACTCCTGGCTGCAGCCAGGCAGTACCCTTATAAACCCCGCTCCGTCACTGCCAGCGTCACCCAATAGATTAACACTTTACACCCCTTCCTTTTAGCTGCCACCAGCTACGGCTTTTGATGAACAATTTATCAAGAGGGTCCGTAGCAACCCCAAAACAGTAGCGTAGTGCTTCAGGCACGTGCAAATTCGTTTATAGAGCAGGAGAAACAAACTAATACATTTATAGGTTTATTCCTTAAAAAAACAGGCAGTGCTTATATAATATAAAAAGATGTAACAAACTGAGACAATATCGTTATGTACAGATGCAGTTATAAAATAAAATGGGATTAAGAATGAAAGATAACTCACATGATAGTTACATATGCATAGGCAAGCCAGGCTGGGGAAGGAGCCACACGTCATAGTTCATTGGCAGATCTCTTACTCAGGACCTCACAGCAGGGACTCACTCGGGGGGGGGGGTGACTGCCAGAATTATACATGTGGGCTGCTGACCTCACAAACGGGGCTGGTTGTTCTGGCCACCTCCCAGGGACAGAAGTGTATGATTTGAGCTCTGAAATATCATAAGGCCCATCCCTCGTCCTGCGAACCTAGCAGAATAATGGCAGACCTATCAATGATCTTACTCTAAAATGACGGTTCCAATGAGCCCACACTTGGGTGGGCTAGTTCATGGGGCACCCGAGAATTCCATTTCTCGGGCTCTGTTGGAGTTACGGGTTCACCGGTACCACGGGAACGATGCCCGTCGGCGCATGGTTCAACACAGTGACGTTCGTGTTTCTGACGCAACTTCCCACCGTGTTATAAGCCAAAAGGATGAATTCTCCAAAATGGCTGCTATAGGACTTTTGCAGGGTTTGGGAAGACAAAGAAAAATTCCTGAGGTGGGAGGGATGAGAGATAGAGTGCGCTGCAGAGAGAAGGAGGGAGGGGTAACTTTGCCCTGTGCTTGCAAACGGTGGGGGTTGTAGTTCTAGCAACAGCACAAGACATGGAGCTACAGTATCATCACACCTCCCCCCCTTAGAGGGCGCTACGGAGGCATGACCTCTCGGTAATCCGCCATGCGCACCTCAGCGGGTTCGCCACGTCGGGACAACCCATCAGCATTCCCATGATCACTGCCTTTCTTGTGTTGTACGGCAAAATCATACTGCTGCAGGGCAAGGCTCCAGCGTAGCAACCTACCATTGGTTCCGGACACTGTGTGCAGCCAGCTCAGAGGGTTGTGGTCGGTGACCACCTTGAAGGTGCGCCCGTACAGGTAGGGCTGCAAACGTTGCAGTGCCCAGACCATGGCCAGGCACTCCTTCTCGATGGTGGAGTATGCCACTTCCCTTGGCAGAAGTTTCCGGCTCAGGTACCACACGGGGTGCTCCTGGTTCCCCGAATCAACCTGGCTGAGTACAGCACCGAGGCCAAATTTGCTGGCGTCAGTCTGTACCAGGAATGGCCGACTGCTGTCGACGGCTTTCAACACTGGAGAGCTGCACAGGGCTGTTTTCAAAGCTTGGAATGCCGCCTCACAGCCATCTGTCCAGTTGACTGTTTGGGGTAGACCGCCCTTGGTGAGGTCCGTCAAGGGTTTTGCAATGGCGCTATAGTTCGGTACGAAACGCCTATAGTACCCTGCAGTGCCCAGGAAGGACTTCACCTGCTTTTTGGTCCTGGGGGTGGGCCAGGACACGATCGCGTCCACTTTCTCGGGCTCTGGACTCATGGAACCCCCCGCCTACCCGGTGCCCCAGGTAGTGGACCTCCCTCATGCCCATCTGGCATTTTCCCGGCTTGATGGTCAGACCTGCCTGGTGAATACGCTTGAGCACCTCCTGGAGATGCTGAAGGTGTTCCTCCCAGGTGGAACTGAAGACGGCAATGTCGTCCAGGTACGCCACAGCGTACTCCTCCAGTCCCTGAAGCAGGTGGTTGACCATCCGCTGAAAAGTGGCAGGGGCATTCTTCATGCCGAAAGGCATGACCGTGGACTCGTACAGTCCAAAAGGGGTGATAAAGGCAGATTTCTCCTGCGCCGCAGGGCTCAGGGGAATCTGCCAGTATCCCCGGCTCAGATCCATGATGGATATGTACTTGGCATTCGCCAACCGCTCCAGCAGATCCTCGATGCGTGGCATTGGGTGCGCATCAGAGGTAGTGATGGCGTTGAGCCCCCTGTAGTCCACGCAGAACCGGGTGGTCCGATCCTTTTTGGGCACGAGAACTACAGGTGAGGCCCACGCGCTTTTGGACGGCCGGATCATCCCACCGCTGCCACCAATATGTGATGAACGGGCACGCGGTCCGCCACACGGTAGCCCGGGGTATCACGGCTTGTGATCCCTCCGTGCTGCAAATGTGACGAAAACGCGCACACACACGACGGCTGCTGCCGTCCGACCCAGTAAACTGCAGGGATTTATAATTATCCCACTTCCACTTAGGAACTTGCAGCTCTCTGGCGCCCCCCTTACCCTCAGGTCAGTCAGGGAACTGCACCTAGGATAATTGGTCGCCAGACGGGTCACTTGGATGTGTGCTGGCTATTAGGCACGCTGCAGTGAGGGAATTATAATTACTCCTGGCTGCAGCCAGGCAGTACCCTTATAAACCCCGCTCCGTCACTGCCAGCGTCACCCAATAGATTAACACTTTACACCCCTTCCTTTTAGCTGCCACCAGCTACGGCTTTTGATGAACAATTTATCAAGAGGGTCCGTAGCAACCCCAAAACAGTAGCGTAGTGCTTCAGGCACGTGCAAATTCGTTTATAGAGCAGGAGAAACAAACTAATAAATTTATAGGTTTATTCCTTAAAAACAGGCAGTGCTTATATAATATAAGAAGATGTAACAAACTGAGACAATATCGTTATGTACAGATGCAGTTATAAAATAAAATAGGATTAAGAATGAAAGATAACTCACATGATAGTTACATATGCATAGGCAAGCCAGGCTGGGGGAAGGAGCCACACGTCATAGTTCATTGGCAGATCTCTTACTCAGGACCTCACAGCAGGGACTCACTCGGGGGGGGGGGTTACTGCCAGACTTATACATGTGGGCTGCTGACCTCACAAACGGGGCTGGTTGTTCTGGCCACCTCCCAGGGACAGAAGTGTATGATTTGAGCTCTGAAATATCATAAGGCCCATCCCTCGTCCTGCGAACCTAGCAGAATAACGGCAGACCTATCAATGATCTTACTCTAAAATGACGGTTCCAATGAGCCCACACTTGGGTGGGCTAGTTCATGGGGCACCCGAGAATTCCATTTCTCGGGCTCTGTTGGAGTTACGGGTTCACCGGTACCACGGGAACGATGCCCGTCGGCGCATGGTTCAACACAGTGACGTTCGTGTTTCTGACGCAACTTCCCACCGTGTTATAAGCCAAAAGGATGAATTCTCCAAAATGGCTGCTATAGGACTTTTGCAGGGTTTGGGAAGACAAAGAAAAATTCCTGAGGTGGGAGGGATGAGAGATAGAGTGCGCTGCAGAGAGAAGGAGGGAGGGGTAACTTTGCCCTGTGCTTGCAAACGGTGGGGGTTGTAGTTCTAGCAACAGCACAAGACATGGAGCTACAGTATCATCACAGTACACCAGCCATCAGTCATTATTTTTCTGCCACCCTTAGGAAATTATTATACATCCCCATAGCAGTAGGTACAAACGATTTCCTGAATTTCTCCTTCTTGCACCTTAGTAGGATTAGACGGCTGCTGAATGTGCTCTTCTGATTCAAGAACAGCTCGTATAGTGGGTGTGTATTATTGTTCATTATTGCCCTACACTTCTTCTGAATTCTATCCTCCAATACCTCCTCAAAAGAGTCAAGATGGAGGCCAACAGCTGCGCTTGCCTTCTTGATAAGTTTGTTGAGTTTATTAGCGTCAGCTACTCGCACACTACTGCCCCAGCAAATGATAGCAAAAAAGATGGCGCTTGCTACAACGGACTGGTAGAACATCTCCAGCATTTTACTGCACACATTGAACGACCTGAGCTTCCGCAGAAAGTACAGTCTGCTCATTCCCTTCTTGTAAACCTTTTCTGTATGACACCTCCAATCGAGTTTACTGTCAAGGTGAACCCCCAAATATTTGTAGCTCTCAACAATCTCAACCTCCTGGCCAGCAATGGTGATTGGTATGTAATCCTCCTTTTTCCTTCTATAACTCACCACCATCTCCTTTGTTTTAAAAATGCTTTTTATTCACAACGCGTTTCATCACCGTGACGACTTCTTTTTCAAGTGGAAAAAACAAATGTGAGAAAAGGCTAGACTTTTTAGCCAATGGGCGTAGTCCAAAAAATCACGACCATAGAAAAGAGTTGAGACTTATATAGAAGGAAGAAGTGGCCATATCTCAGGAACGCAGAGACGCAGGAAGAAAAGAAAGACATTGCCGGATTCAGAAGACCGGCAGCTTTAAGATCGGTGGAAAAAAATATTTATTGCAGGTGACATAAATTCTGGCATCTTCCAGCTCTATTGATATCTGCAGCATTTATGGCCGTGGCGGCGTTGGCGGATTTCACCCTCTATTGCCCTTGTGGGCACTTTGGGTATTTGTCAGTTGTGTACAGGAAATGTTTTTGGCCCCTGAACAGGCGCAAAAAGGTTAAAAGAAAAACAAATCAAGGAGCTGAAAAAAAGAAATAATGACTTGTGAGGCGAAAGTGCTGACTGCTGAAATACTGCAAGGACATCGCTGCATCTACAGGTCTCTGTGATTACATCTGTGGCTGTGTACATGGTGTCCATACGAATAAAGAGCACCACACATCAGCGGCCCGGACCGCCGGAGACGAGGACACCAGAGCCTAACGCACTCTGACAAGTAAACAGAAATGAAGCTTTCCGAAAGCTCCAGAAGATTGTCAGGCCGCGGGAATGCTGGCTCAGCACAAAGGACCAGAGCAAGCGGGAGCAAGAGCGAGTGGCCAGAGCGAGCGGGGACCAGGGCGAGTGGCCAGAGCGAGCGGGGACCAGGGCGAGTGGCCAGAGCGAGCGGGGACCAGAGCGAGTGGCCAGAGCGAGCGGGGACCAGAGCGAGTGGCCACAGTGAGCGGGGACCAGAGCGAGGGCCACAGCGAGCGGGGACATGAGCGAGCGGGGACCAGAGCGAGTGGCCAGAGCGAGCGGGGACCAGGGCGAGTGGCCAGAGCGAGCGGGGACTAGAGCGAGTGGCTAGAGCGAGCGGGTACCAGAGCGAGTGGCCAGAGCGAGCGGGGACCAGAGCGAGTGGCCACAGCGAGCGGGGACCAGAGTGAGTGGCCAGAACGATCGGGGACCAGAGCGAGTGGGAGCCAGAGCGAGCGGGGACCAGAGCGAGTGGCCAGAGCGAGCGGGGACCAGGGCGAGTGGCCAGAGCGAGCGGGGACTAGAGCGAGTGGCTAGAGCGAGCGGGTACCAGAGCGAGTGGCCAGAGCGAGCGGGGACCAGAGTGAGTGGCCAGAACGATCGGGGACCAGAGCGAGTGGGAGCCAGAGCGAGCGGGGACCAGAGCGAGTGGCCAGAGCGAGCGGGGACCAGGGCGAGTGGCCAGAGCGAGCGGGGACCAGAGAGAGCGGGGACCAGGGCGAGTGGCCAGAGCGAGCGGGAACCAGAGCGAGTGGGGACCAGAGCGAGTGGCCAGAGCGAGCGGGGACTAGAGCGAGTGGCTAGAGCGAGCGGGTACCAGAGCGAGTGGCCAGAGCGAGCGGGGACCAGAGCGAGTGGCCAGAGCGAGTGGAGACCAGAGCGAGTGACCACAACGAGCGGGGACCAGAGCGAGCGGCCAGAGCGAGCGGGGACCAGAGCGAGTGGCCAGAGCGAGCGGGGACCAGGGCGAGTGGCCAGAGCGAGCGGGGACTAGAGCGAGTGGCTAGAGCGAGCGGGTACCAGAGCGAGTGGCCAGAACGATCGGGGACCAGAGCGAGTGGGAGCCAGAGCGAGCGGGGACCAGAGCGAGTGGCCAGAGCGAGCGGGGACCAGGGTGAGTGGCCAGAGCGAGCGGGGACCAGAGAGAGCGGGGACCAGGGCGAGTGGCCAGAGCGTGAACCAGAGCGAGTGGGGACCAGAGCGAGTGGCCAGAGTGAGCGGGGACTAGAGCGAGTGGCTAGAGCGAGCGGGTACCAGAGCGAGTGGCCAGAGCGAGCGGGGACCAGAGCGAGTGGCCAGAGCGAGTGGAGACCAGAGCGAGTGACCACAACGAGCGGGGTCCAGAGCGAGCGGCCAGAGCGAGCGGGGACCAGAGCGAGTGGCCAGAGCGAGCGGGGACCAGGGCGAGTGGCCAGAGCGAGCGGGGACTAGAGCGAGTGGCTAGAGCGAGCGGGTACCAGAGCGAGTGGCCAGAACGATCGGGGACCAGAGCGAGTGGGAGCCAGAGCGAGCGGGGACCAGAGCGAGTGGCCAGAGCGAGCGGGGACCAGGACGAGTGGCCAGAGCGAGCGGGGACCAGGGCGAGTGGCCAGAGCGAGCGGGAACCAGAGCGAGTGGGGACCAGAGCGAGTGGCTAGAGCGAGCGGGTACCAGAGCGAGTGGCCAGAGCGAGCGGGGACCAGAGCGAGTGGCCAGAGCGAGCGGGGACCAGGGCGAGTGGCCAGAGCGAGCGGGTACCAGAGAGAGCGGGGACCAGGGCGAGTGGCCAGAGTGAGCGGGAACCAGAGCGAGTGGGGACCAGAGCGAGTGGCCAGAGCGAGCGGGGACTAGAGCGAGTGGCTAGAGCGAGCGGGTACCAGAGCGAGTGGCCAGAGCGAGCGGGGACCAGAGCGAGTGGCCAGAGCGAGTGGAGACCAGAGCGAGTGACCACAGCGAGCGGGGACCAGAGCGAGCGGCCAGAGCGAGCGGGGACCAGAGCGAGTGGCCAGAGCGAGCAGGGACCAGGGCGAGTGGCCAGAGCGAGTGGGGACTAGAGCGAGTGGCTAGAGCGAGCGGGTACCAGAGCGAGTGGCCAGAGCGAGCGGGGACCAGAGCGAGTGGCCAGAGCGAGTGGAGACCAGAGCGAGTGACCAGAGCGAGCGGGGACCAGAGCGAGCGGCCAGAGCGAGCGGGGACCAGAGCGAGCGGGGACCAGGGCGAGTGGCCAGAGCGAGCGGGGACCAGAGCAAGTGGTCACAGCGAGCGGGGACCAGAGCGAGTGGCTACAGCGAGCGGGGACCAGAGCGAGTGGCCACAGCGAGCGGGGACCAGAGCGAGCGGGGACCAGAGCAAGCGGGAGCAAGAGCGAGTGGCCAGAGCGAGCGGGAGCAAGAGCGAGTGGCCAGAGCGAGCGGGAGCAAGAGCGAGTGGCCAGAGTGAGCGGGGACCAGAGTGAGCGGGGACCAGAGTGAGCGGGGACCAGAGTGAGCGGGGACCAGGGCGAGTGGCCAGAGAGAGCGGGGACCAGAGCGAGTGGCCACAGCGAGCGGGGACCAGAGTGACTGGCCAGAGTGAGTGGAGACCAGAGCGAGTGGCCACAGCGAGCGGGGACCAGAGCCAGTGGCCAGAGTGAGCAGGAGCAAGAGCGAGTGGCCAGAGCGAGCGGGACCAGAGCGAGCGGGACCAGGGCGAGTAGCCAGAGCGAGCGGGGACCAGAGCGGATGGCTAGAGCGAGCGGGTACCAGAGCGAGTGGCCAGAGCGAGCGGGGACCAGAGTGAGTGGCCAGAGTGAGTGGAGACCAGAGCGAGTGGCCACAGCGAGTGGGGACCAGAGCGAGTGGCCAGAGCGAGTGGGGACCAGAGCGAGTGGCCAGAGCGAGTGGAGACCAGAGCGAGTGGCCACAGCGAGTGGGGACCAGAGCGAGTGGGAGCCAGAGCGAGCGGGGACCAGAGCGAGTGACCACAGCGAGCGGGGACCAGAGCGAGTGGCCAGAGCGAGCGGGGACCAGAGCAAGCGGGGACCAGGGCGAGTGGCCAGAGCGAGCGGGGACCAGAGCGAGTGGCCAGAGTGAGCGGGGACCAGAGCGAGTGGCCACAGCGAGCGGAGACCAGAGCGAGTGGGAGCCAGAGCGAGTGGGGACCAGAGCGAGTGGGAGCCAGAGCGAGCGCGAGACAACTCCAGGCAAGATGGACAGGCGGCAGGGAATGAAAATTGCAGCTGTCCCCAATATGTTCTGCTGCGGCAGAGTAAGGACACTATCACACAGGATAGGATTAGATACACAGCTCAGCAGACAGTATCACACAGGATAGGATTAGATACACGGCTCAGCAGTCAGTATCACACAGGATAGGATTAGATACACGGCTCAGCAGACAGTATCACACAGGAGAGGATTAGATACACGGCTCAGCAGTCAGTATCACACAGGATAGGATCAGATACATAGCTCAGCAGTCAGTATCACAAAGGATAGGATTAGATACATGGCTCAACAGACAGTATCACACAGGATAGGATTAGATACACGGCTCAGCAGTCAGTATCACACAGGAGAGGATTAGATACACGGCTCAGTAGTCAGTATCACACAGGATAGGATTAGATACACGGCTCAGCAGTCAGTATCACCAGAGCGAGCGGGGACCAGAGCGAGCGGCCAGAGCGAGCGGGGACCAGAGCGAGCGGGGACCAGGGCGAGTGGCCAGAGCGAGCGGGGAC
Organism: Oophaga sylvatica; assembly: GCA_033576555.1. NCBI lineage: Eukaryota > Metazoa > Chordata > Amphibia > Anura > Dendrobatidae > Oophaga > Oophaga sylvatica. The sequence goes on along the minus strand of JARQOD010001577.1, from coordinate 72,867 downwards.
CAGAGCGAGTGGCCACAGCGAGCGGGACCAGAGCGAGTGGCCACAGCGAGCGGGGACCAGAGCGAGTGGCCACAGCGAGCGGGGACCAGAGCGAGCGGGACCAGAGCAAGCGGAGCAAGAGCGAGTGGCCAGAGCGAGGCGGGAGCAGAGAGCGAGTGGCCAGAGTGAGCGGGGACCAGAGTGAGCGGGGACCAGAGTGAGCGGGGACCAGGGCGAGTGGCCAGAGAGAGCGGGGACCAGAGCGAGTGGCCACAGCGAGCGGGGACCAGAGTGAGTGGCCAGAGTGAGTGGAGACCAGAGCGAGTGGCCACAGCGAGCGGGGACCAGAGCCAGTGGCCAGAGTGAGCAGGAGCAAGAGCGAGTGGCCAGAGCGAGCGGGGACCAGAGCGAGCGGGGACCAGGGCGAGTAGCCAGAGCGAGCGGGGACCAGAGCGGATGGCTAGAGCGAGCGGGTACCAGAGCGAGTGGCCAGAGCGAGCGGGGACCAGAGTGAGTGGCCAGAGTGAGTGGAGACCAGAGCGAGTGGCCACAGCGAGTGGGGACCAGAGCGAGTGGGGACCAGAGCGAGTGGCCAGAGCGAGTGGAGACCAGAGCGAGTGGCCACAGCGAGTGGGGACCAGAGCGAGTGGGAGCCAGAGCGAGCGGGGACCAGAGCGAGTGACCACAGCGAGCGGGGACCAGAGCGAGTGGCCAGAGCGAGCGGGGACCAGGGCGAGTGGCCAGAGCGAGCGGGGACCAGAGCGAGTGGCCACAGCAAGCGGGGACCAGAGCGAGTGGCCAGAGTGAGCGGGGACCAGAGTGAGTGGCCAGAGCGAGCGGGGACCAGAGCGAGTGGGAGCCAGAGCGAGTGGGGACCAGAGCGAGTGGGAGCCAGAGCGAGCGCGAGACAACTCCAGGCAAGATGGACAGGCGGCAGGGAATGAAAATTGCAGCTGTCCCCAATATGTTCTGCTGCGGCAGAGTAAGGACACTATCACACAGGATAGGATTAGATACACAGCTCAGCAGACAGTATCACACAGGATAGGATTAGATACACAGCTCAGCAGTCAGTATCACACAGGATAGGATTAGATACACGGCTCAGCAGACAGTATCACACAGGAGAGGATTAGATACACGCTCAGCAGTCAGTATCACACAGGATAGGATCAGATACATAGCTCAGCAGTCAGTATCACAAGGATAGGATTAGATACACGGCTCAACAGACAGTATCACACAGGATAGGATTAGATACACGGCTCAGCAGTCAGTATCACACAGGAGAGGATTAGATACACGGCTCAGCAGTCAGTATCACACAGGATAGGATCAGATACATAGCTCAGCAGTCAGTATCACAAAGGATAGGATTAGATACACGGCTCAACAGACAGTATCACACAGGATAGGATTAGATACACAGCTCAACAGACAGTATCACACAGGATAGGATTAGATACACGGCTCAGTAGTCAGTATCACACAGGATAGGATTAGATACATGGCTCAGCAGTCAGTATCACACAGGATAGGATTAGATACACGGCTCAGCAGTCAGTATCGCACAGGAGAGGATTAGATACACGGCTCAGCAGTCAGTATCACACAGGATAGGATTAGATACACGGCTCAACAGACAGTATCACACAGGATAGGATTAGATACACGGCTCAACAGACAGTATCGCACAGGATAGGATTAGATACACGGCTCAGCAGTCAGTATCACACAGGAGAGGATTAGATACACGGCTCAGCAGTCAGTATCACACAGGAGAGGATTAGATACACGGCTCAGCACTCAGTATCACACAGAATGGATTAGATACACGGCTCAGCAGTCAGTATCACACAGGAGAGGATTAGATACACGGCTCAGCAGTCAGTATCACACAGGATAGGATTAGATACACGGCTCAGCAGTCAGTATCACACAGGAGAGGATTAGATACACGGCTCAGCAGTCAGTATCACACAGGAGAGGATTAGATACAAGGTTCAGCAGTCAGTATCGCACAGGATAGGATTAGATACACGGCTCAGCAGTCAGTATCACACAGGATAGGATTAGATACACGGCTCAACAGACAGTATCGCACAGGATAGGATTAGATACACGGCTCAGCAGTCAGTATCGCACAGGATAGGATTAGATACACGGCTCAGCAGTCAGTATCACACAGGATAGGATTAGATACACGGCTCAACAGACAGTATCGCACAGGATAGGATTAGATACACGGCTCAACAGACAGTATCGCACAGGATAGGATTAGATACACGGCTCAGCAGTCAGTATCGCACAGGATAGGATTAGATACACAGCTCAACAGTGTCCAGTTTTGGGCACCACATTTTAAAAAAGACATCAACAAACTGGAGCAAGTTCAGAGAAGAGCCACCAGAATGGTGACCGGTCTGCAAACCATGTCCTATGAGGAACGGTTGCAGGATTTGGGAATGTTTAGCTGCAAAAAAGAGACTGAGAGGAGACTTAATAGCTGTCTACAAATATCTCAAGGGCTGTCACATGTAGAAGGATCATCTTTATTCTCATTTGCACAAGGAAAGACTAGAAGCAATGGGATGAAACTGAATGGGAGGAGACAGATTAGATATTAGAAAAAACTTTTTGACAGTTAGGGTGATCAATGAGTGGAACAGGCTGCCACGAGAGGTGGTGAGTTCTCCTTCAATGGAAGTCTTCAAACAGAGGCTGGATAGACATCTGTCTGGGATGATTTAGAGAATCCTGCTTTGAGCAGGGGTTGGACCAGATGACCCAGGAGGTCCCTTCCAACTCTACCATTCTATGATTCTATGATTCTATGATTCTATGACAGTATCACACAGGATAGGATTAGATACATGGTTCAGCAGTCAGTATCACATAGGATAGGATTAATACACGCTCAGCAGTCAGTATCACACAGGATAGGATTAGATACACAGCTCCAGCAGACAGTATCACACTAGGATAGGATTAGATACACAGCTCAGACAGTATCACACAGGATAGGATTAGATACACGCTCCGCAGACAGTATCACACAGGATAGGATTAGATACACAGCTCAGTACACAGTATCACACAGGATAGGATTAGATACAGGCTCAGCATCAGTACACAGGGGGATAGATACACAGCCAGCGTATCAACGGATAGGATTAGATACACAGCTCGCAGTCAGTATCACACAGGATAGATTAGATACACGGCTCCGCAGCAGTATCACACAGGATAGGATTAGATACACAGCTCAGCAGTCAGTATCACACAGGATAGGATTAGATACACGCTCAACAGACAGTATCACACAGGATAGGATTAGATACACGCTCAGCAGTCAGTATCACACAGGAGAGGATTAGATAAAAGGCTCAGCAGTCAGTATCACACAGATAGGATTAGATACATGCTCAGCAACAGTATCACACAGGACAGGATTAGATACACAGCTCAGCAGTCAGCCACAGGATAGGATTAGATACAAGGCTCAGCAGTCAGTATCACACAGGATAGGATTAGATACAAGGCTCACAGACAGTATCACACAGGATAGGATTAGATACACGGCTCAGCAGTCAGTATCACACGGATAGGATTAGATACAGGCTCAGCAGTCAGTATCACACAGGATAGGATTAGATACACGGCTCAGCAGTCAGTATCACACAGGAGAGGATTAGATAACACAGCGTCTCAAAGCAGTCAGTATCAAGCGGACAGGATTAGATACACGCTCAGCAGACAGTACACACAGGATAGGATTAGATACACAGCTCAGCAGTCAGTATCACACAGGGTAGGATTAGATACAAGGCTCAACAGACAGTATCACACAGGATAGGATTAGATACACGGCTCAGCAGTCAGTATCACACCGGAGAGGATTAGATACAGGGCTCAGCAGTCAGTATCACACAGGATAGGATTAGATACACGGCTCAGCAGTCAGTATCACACCGGAGAGGATTAGATACACGGCTCAGCAGTCAGTATCATGCGGGACAGGATTAGATACACGGCTCAGCAGACAGTATCACACAGGATAGGATTAGATACACAGCTCAGCAGTCAGTATCACACAGGGTAGGATTAGATACAAGGCTCAACAGACAGTATCACACAGGATAGGATTAGATACACGGCTCAGCAGTCAGTATCACACCGGAGAGGATTAGATACAGGGCTCAGCAGTCAGTATCACACAGGATAGGATTAGATACACGGCTCAGCAGTCAGTATCACACAGGAGAGGATTAGATACACGGCTCAGCAGTCAGTATCATGCGGGACAGGATTAGATACACGGCTCAGCAGACAGTATCACACAGGATAGGATTAGATACATGGCTCAGCAGACAGTATCACACTGGATTAGATACACCGGTCTGCATGTTGATGACCATGATGTGAGTGATGACAATCTCTGTACAGCGCTGTGGATTATGTTGGTGCTATATATATATAGGCCGCGGTGTGACATTAACCAGTATAACGCTCTGATGCCGCTTCTCTCCTGATTTTCTTTGGTGGCCGGACAGGGAGCAGCGACAGTCCCTGTAATGGGGCGCAGTCCTGTCTGGGCAGGCGCAGTGTCACTTCCATCCATACTGGGGATGACACAGCCGGTGACGGGCCGCACATTATTCTGGGGGCCGCACATTATTCTGGGGCCGCTCCTGCTCATTACTCACGTTAATGAGCGCGCTGACATTCATATGGTGGAGTCGCAGCGCAGGATCGATGGAGCTGGGGGATCGCTTGTACTTCTTCTCACACCAAACTAATGACATCTGAGCGCCACATCCATATACCTGGCGCCTGCATAGTGGTGACGTTACCACAGACCCCGCTGTCAGGGGCTATGTCATCCCCGAAAGAAACGGTTACCACCCGTCCCGGACCCCAGGGCCCACAATGTCACATACACGTACCCAGTCAGCAGCAACAAACACAACTGTGCAAGAGTTTTCATCAGCTGCAGAGGAAAAATATACAAAAATAGAAGAGTTAATATATTATTAGTATCAATAAACAAAAGGCAAAGTTCCCCATCATGTAATGCCACCAGGGGCGTCTGATCGGCTCCTAACGTATTCTGCAGCCGGACAATAACCCCCAACATCCAGACAATGTCATTAATAACGAGGAGTCCTGGGGGTGATGATCTGACTCCACCGAGCCCTGATCTCACATCATCCCGTCTGTCTGGGATCACATGAAGGATCCGCACAAGCCTCATACACAGAAGATCTGGGGTCAGGTCTCCAAGATGTGTAGGACAACCTCCTGCCGAGATCCTCCATAACCTGTGTGCAAGTGACCGAGAAGAAGTGATGGAGGTGATGGACGGTCACCAGATACTGATGATGGAGGTGACGGATGGTCACCAGATACTGATGATGGAGGTGACGGACGGTCACCAGATACTGATGATGGAGGGGACGGGTGGTCACCAGATACTGATGATGGAGGTGATGAGTGATCACCAGATACTGATGATGGAGGGGACGGGTGGTCACCAGATACTGATGATGGAGGGGACGGGTGGTCACCAGATACTGATGATGGAGGTGACGGACGGTCACCAGATACTGATGATGGAGGGGACGGGTGGTCACCAGATACTGATGATGGAGGTGATGGACGGTCCCCAGATACTGATGATGGAGGTGACGGGCAGTCACCAGATACTGATGATGGAGGGGACGGGTGGTTACCAGATACTGATGATGGAGGTGACGGACGACCACCAGATACTGATGATGGAGGGGACAGGTGGTCACCAGATACTAATGTTGGAGGGGACAGGGGTCACCAGATACTGTTGATGGAGGTGACGGGTGGTCACAAGATACTGATGATGGAGGGGACGGGCGGTCAACAGATACTGATGATGGAGGTGACGGGAGGTCACCAGATACTGATGATGGAGGTGACGGTAGGTCACCAGATACTGATGATGGAGGCGACAGGAGGTTACCAGATACTGATGATGGAGGTGATGGGCGGTCACCAGATACTGATGATGGAGGTGACGGGCGGTAACCAGATACTGATGATGGAGATGACGGCAGTCACCAGATACTGATGATGGAGGTGACGGACGGTCACCAGATACTGATGATGGAGGGGACGGGTGGTCACCAGATACTAATGATGGAGGTGATGAGTGATCACCAGATACTGATGATGGAGGGGACGGGTGGTCACCAGATACTGATGATAGAGGGGAAGGGTGGTCACCAGATACTGATGATGGAGGTGACGGACGGTCACCAGATACTGATGATGGAGGTGATGAGTGATCACCAGATACTGATGATGGAGGTGACAGGCGGTCACCAGATACTGATGATGGAGGGGAAGGGTGGTCACCAGATACTGATGATGGAGGTGACGGACGGTCACCAGATACTGATGATGGAGGGGACGGGTGGTCACCAGATACTGATGATGGAGGTGATGAGTGATCACCAGATACTGATGATGGAGGGGACGGGTGGTCACCAGATACTGATGATGGAGGGGAAGGGTGGTCACCAGATACTGATGATGGAGGTGACGGACGGTCACCAGATACTGATGATGGAGGTGATGAGTGATCACCAGATACTGATGATGGAGGTGACAGGCGGTCACCAGATACTGATGATGGAGGGGAAGGGTGGTCACCAGATACTGATGATGGAGGTGACAGACGGTCACCAGATACTGATGATGGAGGGGACGGGTGGTCACCAGATACTGATGATGGAGGTGATGGATGGTCCCCAGATACTGATGATGGAGGTGACGGGCAGTCACCAGATACTGATGATGGAGGGGACGGGTGGTCACCAGATACTGATGATGGAGGTGACGGACGACCACCAGATACTGATGATGGAGGGGACAGGTGGTCACCAGATACTAATGTTGGAGGGGACAGGGGTCACCAGATACTGTTGATGGAGGTGACGGGTGGTCACAAGATACTGATGATGGAGGGGACGGGCGGTCAACAGATACTGATGATGGAGGTGATGGGAGGTCACCAGATACTGATGATGGAGGTGACGGTAGGTCACCAGATACTGATGATGGAGGCGACAGGAGGTCACCAGATACTGATGATGGAGGTGATGGGCGGTCACCAGATACTGATGATGGAGGTGACGGGCGGTAACCAAATACTGATGATGGAGATGATGGGCAGTCACCAGATACTGATGATGGAGGTGACAGGAGGTCACCAGATACTGATGATGGAGGGGACTGGCGGTCTCTAGATACTGATGATGGAGGTGACAGGAGGTCACCAGATACTGATGATGGAGGGGACTGGCCGTCTCTAGATACTGATGATGGAGGTGACAGGAGGTCACCAGATACTGATGATGGAGGGGACTGGCGGTCTCTAGATACTGATGATGGAGGGGACGGGCGGTCACCAGATACTGATGATGCAGAAACGTCACTGATCTGCAAATGATAAGAAATGGAAACGACATTTACATACCATCCTGATGTCTCCAATCTGGAGTATGAGAAATCCCGTCACCTCCGACCTCGGCTGCTGTCACTGAGGTTATTAATGGTCGTCTGAGGAAGGTTCTGGCTGAATGTACAAATCCTCTGGATCCGCTGCCAGCAGCTCCTGTGTAATCACCGACCGATGACGTCTCCGATGTGCCCAATGGAGACAAGTCCGGAGACGCTGCCGGCAGCTCCTGTGTAATCACCGACCAATGACGTCTCCGATGTGCCCAATGGAGACAAGTCCAGAGACGCTGCCGGCAGCTCCTGTGTAATCACCGACCAATGACGTCTCCGATGTGCTCAATGGAGACAGGTCTGGAGACGCTGCCGGCAGCTCCTGTGTAATCACCGACCGATGACGTCTCCAATGTGCCCAATGGAGACAAGTCTGGAGACACTCCCGGCAGCTCCTGTGTAATCACTGACCAATGACGTCTCCGATGTGCCCAATGGAGACAAGTCCGGAGACGCTGCCGGCAGCTCCTGTGTAATCACCGACCGATGACGTCTCCGATGTGCCCAATGGAGACAAGTCCGGAGACGCTGCCTGCAGCTCCTGTGTAATCACAGACCAATGACGTCTCCGATGTGCTCAATGGAGACAAGTCCGGAGACGCTGCCGGCAGCGCCTGTGTAATCGCCGACCATTGACGTCTCCGATGTGCCCAATGGAGACAAGTCCAGAGACGCTGCCGGCAGCTCCTGTGTAATCACTGATCAATGACGTCTCCAATGTGCCCAATGGAGACAAGTCCGGAGATGCTGGCATGGGACCAGGTTTAGGCCATGCAGGCAGCTCACATCAGCACCTGCAACATGCAGCCTGGTGATGTTGTAATGCAAAATAGCTCCTAGAAGAAGTGGCGGCACCACTGGTTCCACCAACATGTCAAGGTAACACTGAACTGTTAGTGACCTGGAATGAATAGTAGAGGGGTCTGACTACATTATGCCAGCTGAGTAGGAATGGCGCAGTGTTTCCTCGTGAGGGTCTCTTCTATGGCACTGCTCATGTGGTCTCCAGATGTTGACGGAAGGGCATGCAGCATTGGCTGATGTAATGGTGGTCTGTCCTCTTCAGCGAGTCCTGCTTTTCTCTTGAATGTAATGATAGCCAGAGATTGGTCTGAAGGTCACGTGGGCAGTGCCATGAAGAGGCCTTTATGAGGGAACATCCCACAAATCCTTCTCCCAGGATTATGGAATGGCATGGCGGCTGGATCCCTCTAGTCTTCATGACAGGTGTCCTATGAGGACAAGGTACAAGCAAAACCATCTCCTTCCAGGCTGTTGATGGGACAGTTACCCTGTCCAGCTTTGGAGCACGTGTTCATGCCACCTGCACACAGAAATATACAGACAACTGTTGAAGGGACAGGTTCTCCAGTGTGGTCATTTGAGGTATCACCTTTGAGACTCGACATGTGGCATCCTGTTAACCAAAACCTAATAATATTATCAGGATCGGCCGATGATCTAATATGTTTGGGTTTGCTGGCCAGTTGATCTTTGGGGGAGATATATATTGGATATCTCCAATTTGGGACTGCTGAACTCCCAGAGATAAGCCGCTGGTCGACTTGGACTTGTCAGTTGGCGGTTTTCTCATAGGGAACACAGAAGCACTCCGCCCAATCAGAGTCAGCTGAGAAGCATTGCCCGGCCGGCTGCCATCTATCTTGTGTGGCCGGCTTTACTATTCAGTTCTCCCAGATTGTTCGAGAGCCTCTTGTTTCCTGCCAATCCAGCCTAAAGTGTCCAAGTGTGGGCAACTATGCAGCAAGTACAGCTACTGCATCTGTTCAGAAAATCTGCACTAATATGGCGGGTGACGCTGTTCATAGCCTTGGTTATAACTTTTGGTTCCTCACTCAATGCCAATCCTCAGCATCCAATCCGCTCCGCCTACCAATCCAGCACCATTCTGATTTGGATCAGAGCCATCTTTTTACCCAATGCAATTATCCCAGGTGATATAGGGATCAAACCAAGGACACAGCACAGGTAATAGGCACCATCCCCATACTATCTGTCACGGGAAAGAGAGGGGCCAGAAGATTGCGGTGTCTGGTTTCTTGAAACTCCTGGTTCGTCAGACTTATTAAACAGTTCAGGTCTTTGCCTTGCTGGCAGTGCAAGGGTTAATCTGTTCAGTTGAAGCTCCTGGAGCTTTCCTACATGGGTTGTCTCAGCTGTTCAGTGTTGGCCACTCCCCCCTGCTATGTATACTCCTCTCTGGCACTTAGGAATTGCCGGTGTTAGTTCTTACTGCCTGGTTTGTAGTTGGAAGTGTAGATCATGGCTGGAGTAGGAGTTGGCATTTGGAGATTTGTTCAGGAGATGGTTGTTTGGAGTTTTGTCTGTGTGCACATCCTCATCCTCTCCTATTTGATTTCTCCTTCAATCCTCCCGTGTCGCACAGCGTTTTTTACTTCTCATGTCTACTCCTCACACTGAATCTTCCTCACAAAGTGTTGGTGCCAATGGCCATTCCCCGGACGGTTATATGACACACCAACCATTGTAATACCGCCATTATGTTTTGCAATCTTTCCTCAATATTTGACAGTGTCCATATCTGCAGAACCAGCAAATACCGAATAGGTCGTACCCACACTTGGCCTTGGTCTCCATTATATCAGGATTTCTACTCCAATCTACACCTAACTCCCTTTTTGGAAAGTCATCTTGAATTTATGCTTCTCTTACACAGGCAGGACGGGGCCCTTTATGTCCCAGGAAACAGTCATTGCCTGGAACTCTGGACTTCTGGAATGGAAGATGGAAACATGAACAGTAGCCACAGGCTGCCCTGCTGTGTATGGGAGGATATTAAGCATATAAGCACGCATGTGTGAAATATGTATTTGAGTGCACGTTATATGTACTGTGTGTGTATATGTAATGTGTGTAAGTGTGCGTGTGTGTAATATGTGTATATATGTGTGTAATGTGTAGAAGTGTGCATGTGTTTAATTTTTGTGTGTATGTTATACAGTGGGTACAGAAAGTATTCAGACCCCTTTAAATTTTTCACTCTTTGTTTCATTGCAGCCATTTGGTAAATGCAAAAAAGTTCATTTTTTCTCATTAATGTGCACTCTGCATCCCATTTTGAATGAAAAAAACCCCTGTGCTGTGTGCTTGGGGTCATTGTCTTGTTGGAAGGTGAACCTTCGGCAAGTCTGAGGTCCAGAGCACTCTGGAAGAGGTTTTCATCCAGGATATCTCTGTGCTTGGCCGCATTCATGTTTCCTTCAATGGCAACCAGTTGTCCTGTCCCTGTACTGAAAACACCCCATAGCATGATGCTGCCACCACCATGTTTCACTGTTGGGATTGTATTGGGCAGGTGATGAGCAGTGCCTGGTTTTCTCCACACATACCGCTTAGAATTATCACCAAAAAGTTCTATCTTTGTCTCTGGTCTTCTCTGGCAGGCACGGCACAGATTAAGGAGCGTGCCTCTGACTGCGTAGCCCCCATAGACTTAGCTAGAGGGTCAGACTACGGTGCCAGAATTCCCCCCTCCCACTATTCCCCCCCAGGTGATGCTCAACTGGGACCCCCGAATGACCAATGGGAAAAAGAGGAAGGGGCGGACAGCCACACCCACGGGGGTTAAATCCAGGTACCAGGGGTCTTTGCTTCCTCTTTCTCCGCGGCTGACCCCTGGTAGCTGTTGCCCTCCCTCCCTTATGTATATATGTTGTCTTTTGGTGTTGCCTGTACAAACATTTACCCCCTTTTATAAAAAAAAAAAAATTCTCTTATTATTTTGTCCTGTTTTAAGTCACAGCGGAAATGCCGGGAAGGGCAAAGGTTCGTAACCCTCGTTGGCCGGCTCGCATGTCTATCCCAGACAGGGCCTGCGGCGACTGAGTCAGTTGCGGAACTTAACTTGCCCTCCCCGCAGAGGCGTATCTAGGCTTTCTAGCACCCGGGGCAAGAATTTGTTTCGGCGCCCCCCCCCCCGCACACATGCGATTTGACACTTAGTCATGTACGACGAGCTGCTCTCCCTAATGCTCTCAATGTTCAGTGAAAAACTGAGAGAAGCAGAAGAGAAGCTCAATGTCACAGGACCATAAGTATGAAAATCGCATATGAGTGAAATGTCCATGTGACGACTGCTGGAACCTGCAGAGCTGAATCCTGACATTGCAGCTTCTGAATCCTCACAACGAATGCACTGCACACTTTTAGGATTCTCCATTACCGTGCGAGGTACGGTCATGTCAGCACAAGAATGTGATTTATATACTTCTGGCCACATTCCGACTAGACGTGCCCGGCCTCGCTCCGTACATTTTCATTGAATGAGGCCACACATGTCTAGTCAGCATGTGACCGCATGTATGTAAATCACCGGCACGAGAGAATCCTGACAGCGTGCAGTGTGCACTGTGAGAATTCAGAAATTGACTAATTCTCATGTTTTTATTTATGTTAGGAGCATTAAAGGGGTTGTCCAGGTTTGTGCTGAGTCTGCAGTCATTCTATGTGACACAGACCTGGAGAACCCCTTTAATGCTCCTAACAAATAAAGACATGAGAATGAGTCAGTATCACAAATAATATTTACATCCAGTACCTTATAGATGACGCTGTCTCTGGAGTCGTTCTTCTTTTTTTAATCTTGTCCAGATCCCATGATGAGTTTTCTCATCCACAGCCGTCTCTGCAGACCTCCATCTTCTCCAGTCTTCTGCACCAACTCTCCACACGATGCCCTTAAAGACAGAAGAGTCATAATAATGCCCCTAAATAAAAATATCTGCAATATACTGTCACCTCACACTATTCCCCTCCCTCCTCACACATCCCCCTTGTTCAGCATACTGTCTCCTCATATATTTACCCCCTCACTATACTGTCACCTCACACTATTCCCCTCCCTCCTCACACTGTCTCCTCTCACATCCCCCCTGTTCACCCTCACTCACCATACTGTGTCCACATACATTCACCCGTTCGCTCCCCATACTGTCTGCACCCATTCCCCATACTGTTTCCTCATGCATACTCTTCAGTACCCTCAAATCCCCCCACACCCATTAAATCCCCCCATGCCCACTCCAAATCCCCCCACACACATTAAATCTCCACATCCCCACTCCAAATCCCCCCACACATACAATAACCGCCCCATCGCCACTCCAAATCCCCCACACATACAATAACCCCCCCATCGCCACTCCAAATACCCCTACACATACAATAACCCCCCCATCGCCACTCCAAATCCCCCCACACATACAATAACCCCCCATCGCCACTCCAAATCCCCCCACACATACAATAACCCCCCATCACCACTCCAAATACCCCCACACATACAATAACCCCCCCATCGCCACTCCAAATCCCCCCACACATACAATAACCCCCCATCGCCACTCCAAATCCCCCCACACATACAATAACCCCCCATCGCCACTCCAAATCCCCCCACACATACAATAACCCCCCATCGCCCTCCAAATCCCCCCACACATACAATAACCCCCCATCGCCACTCGAAATCCCCCCACACATAATGTATCCCCCATCCCCACTCCAAATACCCCCACACATAAAAGAACCCCCCATCCCCACTCCAAATCCCCCCACACATAATGTATGACCCCACATCCCCACTCCAAATCCCCCACACATAATGTATCCCCCCATCCCCACTCCAAATCCCCCCACACATAATGTATCCCCCCATCCCCACTCCAAATCCCCCCACACATAATGTATCCCCCTATCACCATTCTAAATCCCCCCACACATAATGTATCCCCCCATCCCCACTCGAAATCCCCCCCCATACACACACACAGTATGTCCCCGTTAATCTTCGGTGGTTCTTCAGCTCCATAGTGGAGCACACTTACCACCACTGTTCCCCTTCTGAGCGCCAGTGAGTGACGTCAGCAGCGTGATCACATGACCTGATCACGCTGCAGACGTCGCTCTGACCCGGAGGTCAGAGCTTCAATTGTACTGGCGTCTGTATATAGACGCCAGTACAATTGGTCCCTGCTGGGAGCCGGCACGCTGCAGCTTCTCTGCGCCGGCTGTCAGCATGACAGCAGGCACAGGGAACCGCCGACTCCCAGGCCGGGGGCGGCTGAATGCAGCCGCAGGGGAGACACTGCGGACCGCCGCACTAGGCGGCCCGACTGCGCCCCCCTGCTGGCTGCGCCCGGGGCACCTGCTGCCCCGGCTGCCCCCCCCTAGATACGCCCCTGCCTCCCCGCGTGGTGTAATTTAATTAATAAACTGTGATCGACCTGTTCAACCCATCCCTGGCTTGTTTTCGTTTTATTGGGGGGGTCTAGCGGGAGGGGAGGAATGCAAAGCCTACGCCAAAACTGGTCTCCCCAGTCATAGTCTGGGAGTCCTTCATGTGTTTTTTTAGCAAACTCTATGCGGCTTTCATATGTCTTGCACTGAGGAGAGGCTTCCGTCGGGCCACTCTGCCATAAAGGCCGGACTGGTGGAGGGCTGCAGTGATAGGTGACTTTGTGGAACTTTCTCCATCTCCCTACTGCATCTGTGGAGCTCAGCCACAGTGATCTGGGGGTTCTTCTTTACTTTTCTCACCAGCGCTCTTCTCCCATGATTGCTCAGTTTGACTGGATGGCCAGGTCTAGGAAGACTTCTGGTGGTCCCAAACTTCTTCCATTTAAGGATTATGGAGGCCGCTGTGCTCTTAGGAACCTTCAGTACTGCAGAAATTCTTTTGTGCCTTGCCACAATTCTGTCTCTGAGCTCCTTGGCCAGTTCCTTTGGCCTCATGATCCTCATTTGGTGTGACATGCACTGTGAGCTGTGAGGTCTTATATAGACAGGTGTCGCCTTTACAAATAAAGTCCTATCAGTTTAATTAAACACAGCTGGACTCCAGTGAAGGAGTAGAATCATCTCAAGGAGGATCACAAGGAAATGGACAGCATGTATGTGACGTAAATATGAGTGTCTGAGCAAAGTGTCTGAATACTTATGACCATGTGATACTTTCTAGACTTCTGTTGCTTTTCAGTCAGGATGGGGTGCAGAGTATACATTAATGAGAAAAAATGAAGTTCTTTGAATTTACCAAATGGCTGCAATGAAACAAAGAGTGAAAAATATAAATGGGCCTGAATATTTTCCGTACCCACTGTATGTAATGTGTATTTGAGTGTGTTATATGTACTGTGTGTAAATTTGTTTTTATACAAGTTTTCACCTAAAAAGTTTCCTGGACTACACAGAAGAGTTTCGAGACACACGTACCATAACATGCCATCTTTGGGTTCTACCATATAGTCCTACATCTGGTAGAAGTTGAATCTAACATTGCTTAGGGGACATCTCCAATTCAGACTGGCTTACAAGATCCAAGTGTGAACCAAGGTAGATCCACAGAAATGCCAAGGAGCTCCCTCAGCTCTAAAGAACCTGGAGGCTTCAGCCTAGATCAGGGTCATAGATGGTGTGGAGAAATGGGGTCAGGGTGTGCTCTCGTCCGCTGGCCTGGCTGCCTTTTTAGCAAGACTGCCTGGACCAAGGTTCATACCACTGAACGCTCGCTCTATCTCCCGGTGGGCAATACACTACACAGACAACGTAGGGTTAGGGTAAAACAGTGTGACAATACTTTATTGAACCACAACACCCTATAACAAACAGAACAATCCCAGCAATTACCTAAAGATGGTGCACATTACAGGGTCTCACCCTTCCGCTGACTCGCTGGGATGATGGTAGATGTTATGTCCGAGCTCCCAGGGTCACTACTCCACTTGTGATACACACGCAGAGAGGAGATAACGACAAGCATAGGGAGATAACCGAGAGCAGTCCTGTGTTCTTTCAGATGGGTCCGAAGTATCCTGAGCTGAGATCCTGAAGAGTGACCCCAGCCAGAAGGAAAGAAGTCTCTTTTATACCCGAGGCAGGTGATCTATTTTTAGATTAACCCAGTGACCTTCAGTCCACCCCCACAGCCTTTCCATATCTACCTTCGAAGTCAACAAACTGGTTATAGAATACAATACACAATTAGCATATCAGCACACGATAAACACAGATAAACACATACTATGTACAAGTCACTATTACAGACTTAAGGTACTGCCACACTAAGCTATCCCGCTAGCGATCTCGTTAGCGTTGCATACTAATGAGATCGCTAGCGGGATTGTTTCTATATCGCTAAATGCTGCCGCATTTAGCGATATAGTTAACGACGCTATCGCCGTTAGCGATCTTCTTAACGACTTTAGCGGTACAAAAGTACCGCTAAATCGCTAAGAAAAGGTGCCACACAGCGATTAGATACTTACCCAGCGGGAGCGCCGACGAGAAAATAGGGTCCGGAGCGATTCCAGCGACGAGCGAGATCACAGCAGGAAGCTCGTCGCTGGAAGCTGCCGCACTGAACAATATCGCTAACGGGATCGCTAAATAGTGATGTTTTTTAGCGATCCCGTTAGCGATATTGTTTAGTGTGGCATACCCTTTACACAGCATGTTAAATGGTATGCAAATCTGTCTTCTTGATCCACCAGAAATAAACACTTAAATCTACAAGCCAATATACAGATAAAAAGTCAATTTTTCTTGGTTTGCAAAAACATGGTTCTCTGGGAAATTAAGATACAATATGTTTTTTTCACAGATGGGGGTGGATCGTTCTCTCCGATCCAGTTTTCTATTTTCACAGTGCCCATCACAAGTCCGCTGTTTAATAAGCCTCATCCATCAATGACTAGTTCTCAGGTGACATTATGAAATGGTCTACACCAGTGTTCCCCAACTCCAGCCCTCAAGGCCCACCAACAGGTCATGTTTTTAGGATTTCCTTAGTATTGCCCAGGTGATAATTGCATCACTTGTGCAATACAAAGGAAATCCTGACAAAATGACCTGCTGGTGGGCCTTGAGGGCTGGAGTTGGGGAACACTGGTCTACACGACGTCCTGATGGAACCTGTGGGATGAAGATCAGTGTCCTATAAATGAAGACTGGAATGACTAAATGGCGAGCTGTATGGCGAAGATGAGGATACGGCAGAGGTGAGTATACATTTATTTTATCTAAACCCTTTCTGGCCCTTTTGAATGTGACCTTTTGCCATTTTTCTGGATTCTTGACACTTGGATGGTAATAAATTCAGATTGTTGTTGAATCCAAATTTTTCATGACGTTTGAGGTGAAGTTGATTTTTCTCGAAGAGATTTGCTCTTCTTTAGTAATTCCCATCTCCACCATTTAGTGGGACAATCTCACAAACTGGACTGCAAAAGGGGCTGGTTATAGCAAAACCATGGCCAAAAGTGGTGGGTTTTGAAGCTGTTCCCCGGTGTTCCCAGAGGCGGGGATTACTCTCTGTCTTCTTAATATTGGTAAGTGTGGAGGGGGTGATTGATCCTGGGATTCTTCTTCATAATTGCCCCTAATATGCGGATATTGGGCTTCAGGTCTCAGCTGGAGGAGCTCTGTATGATGTCCGTGGAGCTCGGCAGAGATACTTCAATATCTGACATCCCCCTCCCCCACACAAAACCCAATAATGCCTTACAAATGAGGTGAATGTTTATTACGGGACCATCCCGAGACCTGAGACGTGTATCAGGGTAGAGAGGTTGGGATCGTGGAAAATGATGAATCTCTACAGCACCACGTGTGACCGACACTGAGGTAAGAAATCATAGTCTACAGATCTGGAAACTCCGAGCCGAGAAAGAAAATTGAAATTAAGTGAAGATGTGTGGCAGTATAAATCATGGGAGATGAGCGGCAGCGTAAAGGCCGTGATCCAAGAGAATACAAAATAAACGACTGTACAGGAGCCGACTCACGTCAGCAATAAGTGAGCATTAAATTAGCATCTGCTCTCACCGAAGTGAGCAAAGGATTGTACTACAGATACCAAGGAAGGCGAGAACGGACACCAAACCTAATACTGAGTATCCACAGTATTATCAATCAGGTCAGTATTATAGCAGTGATATACATAGGGGGCAGTATTATAGTAGTTATATTCTTGTACATAGGGGGCAGTATTATAGTAGTTATATTCTTGTACATAGGGGCAGTATTATAGTAGTTATATTCTTGTACATAGGGGCAGTATTATAGTAGTTATATTCTTGTACATAGGGGCAGTATTATAGTAGTTATATTCTTGTACATAGGGTCAGTATTATAGTAGTTATATTCTTGTACATAGGAGCAGTATTATAGTAGTTATATTCCTGTACATAGGAGCAGTATTATAGTAGTTATATTCTTGTACATAGGAGCAGTATTATAGTAGTTATATTCTTGTACATAGGAGCAGTATTATAGTAGTTATATTCTTGTACATAGGAGCAGTATTATAGTAGTTATATTCTTGTACATAGGAGCAGTATTATAGTAGTTATATTCTTGTACATAGGGGCAGTATTATAGTTGTTATATTCTTGTACATAGGAGCAGTATTATAGTAGTTATATTCTTGTACAAAAGGGGCAGTATTATAGTAGTTATATTCTTGTACATAGGAGCAGTATTATAGTAGTTATATTCTTGTACATAGGGGCAGTATTATAGTTGTTATATTCTTGTACATAGGAGCAGTATTATAGTAGTTATATTCTTGTACAAAAGGGGCAGTATTATAGTTGTTATATTCTTGTACATAGGGGCAGTATTATAGTAGTTATATTCTTGTACATAGGGGCAGTATTATAGTAGTTATATTCTTGTACATAGGGGCAGTATTATAATAGTTATATTCTTGTACATAGGAGCAGTATTATAGTAGTTATATTCTTGTACATAGGAGCAGTATTATAGTAGTTATATTCTTGTACATAGGGGCAGTATTATAGTTGTTATATTCTTGTACATAGGAGCAGTATTATAGTAGTTATATTCTTGTACATAGGGGCAGTATTATAGTAGTTATATTCTTGTACATAGGGGCAGTATTATAATAGTTATATTCTTGTACATAGGAGCAGTATTATAGTAGTTATATTCTTGTACATAGGAGCAGTATTATAGTAGTTATATTCTTGTACATAGGGGCAGTATTATAGTTGTTATATTCTTGTACATAGGGGCAGTATTATAGTAGTTATATTCTTGGACATAGGGCAGTATTATAGTAGTTATAGTCTTGTACATAGGAGCAGTATTATAGTAGTTATATTCTTGTACATAGGGGGCGGTATTATAGTAGTTATATTCTTGTACATAGGGGGCAGTATTATAGTAGTTATATTCTTGTACATAGGAGCAGTATTATAGTAGTTATATTCTTGTACATAGGAGCAGTATTATAATAGTTATATTCTTGTACATAGGAGCAGTATTATAGTAGTTATATTCTTGTACATGGGGCAGTATTATAATAGTTATATTCTTGTACATAGGAGCAGTATTATAGTAGTTATATTCTTGTACATAGGAGCAGTATTATAGTAGTTATATTCTTGTACATAGGAGCAGTATTATAGTAGTTATATTCTTGTACATAGGAGCAGTATTATAATAGTTATATTCTTGTACATAGGAGCAGTATTATAGTAGTTATATTCTTGTACATGGGGCAGTATTATAATAGTTATATTCTTGTACATAGGAGCAGTATTATAGTAGTTATATTCTTGTACATAGGAGCAGTATTATAGTGGTTATATTCTTGTACATAGGAGCAGTATTATAGTAGTTATATTCTTGTACATAGGGGCAGTATTATAGTAGTTATATTCTTGTACATAGGAGCAGTATTATAGTAGTTATATTCTTGTACATAGGAGCAGTATTATAGTAGTTATAGTCTTGTAAATACTGTAGGGGCAGTATTATTTTCCGTCTTGTTGAGGAGACATAAGTGCAGGTCAGGGGTTAAAGAGTATGCCACATTGTTTATATTGTGTATTATATTACATTGCCCCCAGGATGATTTTCTTATTGACATCGTTTCCGTCTCATTCATTGATGTCTCATATACTCAGACTGTAGTGTGGAAAGCGATATATATATATGTGTGATATACGATAACCTCTTCGGTATTAGGGATAGGCTGATAGCGCTGCTTGTACTGACTACTGTAAAGGAAATGAGACGAGGTTTTCTAAATATTGTAAAAACATAAATCTGAACATTGTGACAGTGTGCATTTGTATTCAACCCCCCTGAATCAGTACTTTGTAGGACCACCTTTCTCTGTAATCATTGCTCAGTATTTTGGGGTCTGTCTCTCCACCCTTCCCTGCAGTCTTTTGGGGTCTGTCTCTCCAGCTTTCCCTGCAGTCTTTTGGGGTCTGTCTCTCCAGCTTTCCCTGCAGTCTTTTGGGGTCTGTCTCTCCAGCTTTCCCTGCAGTCTTTTGGGGTCTGTCTCCCCAGTTTTGCACATCTAGAGGTGACATTTTGCCCCTTCTTCTTTGCACACTCGCTCTCGCTCAGTGACATTGGATGGAGACGTCTGTGATCACTAATTTTCACATCTTCTCACAGATTCTCTGGGATTTGGGTCGGGACGATGACTGCGCTGTTCACACACATTAATACGCTCTGATCTAACCCCTCCATTGTAGCTCTCGCTCTGGCAGGATGTTTGGGGTCGTTGTCTCCAGTCTCAAGTCTTCTGCAGCCTGTAACAGGATTTCATCCAGGATTTCAGCTCCATCCATCTTCTCATCAACTTTGAATAGCTTCCTGCCCTGCTGAAGAAAAGCCTCCCCACAGCAGCATGCTGTCACCACTATGTGTGACGGTGGGGATGCTCTTTTCAGGGTGATGTGCAATGTCCGTTATCACCACACATAGAGTTTTGCATTTATCCCAAAAAGTTCTCCTTTGGTCTCCTCTGACCAGAGCCCCTTCTTCTACATGTCATGTAGGGGACACAGTGAGTATTGGGAGAAGGTGCTATGGTCTTGTAGTTATGCACAGAGGTCATACAAAAACTGCCGCCGCTCATCAGGTGCTACAAGAGCTGCAGCTGATCACCAAGTGCTACAAGAGCTGCAGCCTGTCACTGAGTAATTCAACAGGTGCAGCCGATTACCAAGTGATACAAGAGACGCAGTCGATCACCAGGTGATACCGGAGCTGCAGCTGATCACCAGGTGATACAAGAGCTGCAGCTGATCACCAGGTGATACAAGAACCGCAGCGATCACCAGGTGATACAAGAGACGCAGCCGATCACCAGGTGATACAAGAGCTGCAGCCGATCACCAGGTGATACAAGAGACGCAGCCGATCACCAGGTGATACAAGAGCTGCAGCCGATTACCAAGTGATACCGGAGCTGCAGCTGATCACCAGGAGATACAAGAGCTGCAGCTGGTCACCAGGTGATACAAGAACCGCAGCCGATCACCAGGTGATACAAGAGACACAGCCGATCACCAGGTGATACAAGAGCTGCAGCCGATCACCAGGTGATACAAGAGACGCAGTCGATCACCAGGTGATACAAAAGATGCAGCCAATCACCAGGTGATACAAGAACTGCAGCCAATCAACTGGTGATGCAAGAGCTGCAGCAAATCATCTGCTGATACAAGGGCTGCAGCTAATATCCAGGTGGTACAAGAGCTGCAGCCAATCAGCAGGTGATATAAGAGCTGCAGTCGATCACCAGATGACACAAGAGCTGCAGCCAATCATCTGCTTATACAAAAGCTGCAGCCAATAACCAGGTGATGCAAGAACTGCAGCCAATCACCAGATGATGCAAGAGCTGCAGCCGATCACCAGGTGATACAAAAAATGCTGCCGATCACCAGATGATACAAGGGCTGCAGCCGATCACCAGGGATACAAAAGATGCTGCCGATTACCAGGTGATACAAGGGCTGCAACCGATCAGCAGGTGATACAAGGGTTGCAGCCGATTACCAGGTGATACAAGAGCTGCAGCCAATCAACAGGTGATACAAGGGCTGCTGCCAATCTCCAGGAGGTACAAGAGCTGCAGCTGATCAGCAGGTGACACAAGAGTTGCAGCTGATCACCAGATGATGCAAGAGCTGCAGCTGATCACCAGGTGATGCAAGAGCTGCAGCCGATCACCAGGTAATACAAAAGATGCTGCCGATCACCAGATGATACAAGAGCTGCAGCCAATCAGCAGGTGATACAAAAGCTCCAGCCGATCACCAGGCGACGCAAGAGTTGCACCCGATCACCAGATGATACAAGGGCTGCTGCCGATCACCAGGTGATACAAGGGCTGCTGCCAATCACCAGGTGATACAACAGCTGCAGCCGATCACCAGGTGATACAAGAGCTGCAGCTGATCACCAGGTGATACAAGAGACGCAGTCGATCACCAGATGATACAAGGGCTGCTGCCGATCACCAGATGATACAAGGGCTGCTGCCGATCACCAGGTGATACAAGGGCTGCTGCCAATCACCAGGTGATACAAGAGCTGCAGCCGATCACCAGGTGATACAAGAGCTGCAGCTGATCACCAGGTGATACAAGAGACGCAGTCGATCACCAGGTGATACAAGAGCTGCAGCCGATCACCAGGTGATAAAAGAGCTGCAGCCGATCACCAGGTGATACAAGGGCTGCTGCCAATCACCAGGTGATACAAGAGCTGCAGCTGATCACCAGGTGATACAAGAGACGCAGTCGATCACCAGGTGATACAAGAGCTGCAGCCGATCACCAGGTGATAAAAGAGCTGCAGCCGATCACCAGGTGATACAAGAGCTGCAGCTGATCACCAGGTGATACAAGAGACGCAGTCGATCACCAGGTGATACAAGAGCTGCAGCCGATCACCAGGTGTTAAAAGAGCTGCAGCCGATCACCAGGTGTTATGGGAGCTGCAGCCGATCACCAGGTGATACAAGAGCTGCAGCCGATCACCAGGTGATACAAGGGCTGCTGCCAATCACCAGGTGATACAAGAGCTGCAGCCGATCACCAGGTGATACAAGAGCTGCAGCTGATCACCAGGTGATACAAGAGACGCAGTCGATCATCAGGTGATACAAGAGCTGCAGCCGATCACCAGGTGATAAAAGAGCTGCAGCCGATCACCAGGTGTTATGGGAGCTGCAGCCGATCACCAGGTGATGCAAGAGTTGCAGCCGATCACCAGGTGTTATGGGAGCTGCAGCCGATCACCAGGTGATGCAAGAGCTGCAGCCGATCACCAGGTGATAAAAGAGCTGCAGCCGATCACCAGGTGTTATGGGAGCTGCTGCCAATCACCAGGTAATGCAAGAGCTGCAGCCGATCACCAGGTGATACAAGAACCGCAGCCGATCACCAGGTGATACAAGAGCTGCAGCCGATCACCAGGTGATACAAGAGCTGCAGCCTGTCACTGAGTAATTCAACAGGTGCAGCCGATCACCAGGTGATACAAGGGCTGCAGCCGATCACCAGGTGATACAAGAGACGCAGTCGATCACCAGGTGATACAAGAGCTGCAGCAGATCACCAGGTGATACCGGAGCTGCAGTCGATCACCAGGTGATACAAGAGCTGCAGCCGATCACCAGGTGATACTGTTGTGACCCGCACCACAATTGTGGGTTACCAGGGCAATGGGGTACTCGGAGCCGAGCCTGTAGATTTCTATAGGGAATGTCACTGGTAGCGTGGCTCGGTCCGTGGCCCTGGCGGTCAGGCGTATGATGGGGGGAATTATTTACAGGGGATTTGTAGATAACAGTTCGTGACGCCACCTGTAGTTTTCTAGTCACTAAGACCAGCGCTGCAGTAGATCTCTGAGGGGATGTTGTGGCAGCTAGATGACGGGTCCCCCACAGGTGGGACTGGTCCCTCAAAGTCTATGGTTATAATGATGTAGGGTGCAGATAAATGAATCAGTCTCACACCATCCAGCGTCTTTCCATACCTTTTACTTGTCAGATGTTAGGCAGGTCCCGGGGAGCTGGTCGGGGTGGAGACTGCACTCCAGGTAACAGCAGAGCAGGTTAGAGGCCTCCTTAACTTTCAATATGATGAGTCCAACTAGCATGGAACTAAGTTAACTCCGATTACTCCAGCTAACTCCTTAGCTGTACTGCCCGGTCAGTTTTGTGGTGGAGCCTTCTATGTGGTGAGAACAGAGTCCTTCTATGCTAGGCCTAGCTAAAAGTCCTTGTTCCTCCTGACCCCGATTACGTACCGACACTTCAAGGGCTGCTTTCTGCGACCTAAGGTCCAGTAAGACTCTGGTTGTCCTGTTACTATGAGTGAATCAATAGCAACTCCTCGGTCCCCAGTGACCGGATAATTAGTGTAGGCAATTCACTACCTAAGGCACTGCTCCGTCCTCTCCACTGTGCCCTTCGCCCTGCTTTCCACTCTCAACATAGGCACTGCACACTTCCTAAGGTAGTACAAGTCAATACTTTCTTGCTTCTTCCTTGGAGCTCGCTGACAGATTCTCAGTATACTCCTAGTTCAGGAACACATCGACTGAACTTCACTGTCCTTGAGACAGGCGACTGAAGTTTCTGCTGCAAACTTTCCTTTCTTCAAAGCTGTCTCTGTCTTCAGGTTAAGGAACAGCTCTGACTAGGCTAAGATGAACTGGCTCACCCATACTAGCCTCCACTTTATGAACTGCTGACAGGAACCAACTGAGTGACTGTCTTTCACTTCACTTCCTGGAAGACTTCCCACTACTCCACGAATCCAGACTAGACTGACTTGTCTCTGCTGCATGTCACAAGCTTATATACCCTGAGGGTGTGTCTAAAGTGTGAATGGATGATGTAAGCTTTAACTGTTACCTTTCTGTGCAGACTCCAGGATAATGTGTGCCTTACATACCAGGGCTACACATCCCCCCTTGGTAAAATACAGCACTCCCGGGCTGTGAAATAGACAAAGAAAGACATTTTGTTTTGCATTTAAACAATTAACATCAAACTCTTCCCAGCAGGGAGGTGAGAAATTCTTAAAAACGTTGCATTATGGACAATAGAAAATACAAAAGTATCAAATCATCAAGACATTCAATAAATACACATAGTATTCTTGTGAAGGACCCGCACCAAACCTTCAACGTGGGTCCTGGGTGGGCTGCAGGACATTTGACTGCAGACCTCACTCAGTGCCACACCATACGGGTTTTATGTTCAGAGGTAAGTCAAGGCTTCATGTGAAACCAAGACAAGGCACAAAGTGCAACTATATACAGGATACAGTTTTTGGGCTGGCTCAGTCCTCAGCCACGCAGTCCATTATAAGACATTTTCAAGTAATTCACATTATATCACAATACTCTAAATTCCTTCAAGTGCAATAAACTTCTTTATACAACTTTATACAATTGATCATAGATAATAACCCTTTTCTGAGTCATAATAAACTACTGTTGATAATGAATAGGTAGCTTCCCTTTCGTTGTTCGTTCCGATCTACTTGGAGTAGCATCAGGTATATTGGTCTCTGATCTATCTGTTCTGCGTAACGACAAACTATAATACTGCCTAATCTTTCTATGGATCTGGCAAGCGTACTGAGGGCTGGGCGGTGTGAGTCAGCTTCACCAGGGGATCCCATAGCATGGGGCCTGCTTCTGGTGATTCTACTTCTTGAGATTCTGCAGGCTGGGGCTCTGCTGGAATAGGTACCTCTAGAACTGGTTCTGTTGGCACAATGGGTACGACTGGAGGTAGAGTTTCCTCTTGTGGCTGATAAAACTGCAACACAGGAATGATTACCGCATCTCCCAGTCTGGGCCAATCCGCAGGTAAGTCTCCCAGATCCGTGTGTATGACCTCCTCTTCACTTTCTTCTCGATTGACGACAGGGTTCTCTTCACGAAGCTTTAATGGCTCTGGACACAATTTTAAATGGTCTCTAGACACAGTGGCGGTCGTTCTTCCTCCATCCTTACTGATGATACAGACTTTTCTGTTATCATATTTGGAATCTTGTACGACATATGGTTCTTGTTCCCACTGGTTGTCCAACTTGTGCATCTTTCTTTTCCTTTTTAACACCATTTTCCAGGCATCAAAGGCTTAGCGGGAGCATTCTTGTTGTAAATATTCTCCTGCTTTTCCCGAGCTTTATTAAGACTTTCTTCTACGCAGGCTTGCACTCTTCTGTATTGCTCTTGCCGATTTGTGTCCCAATTTCCAACGGTGTCATCTGCCTCTGGTTCCACCACACCAAGTTCCAAGTCCATTGGCAGTCTTCCAGGCCTTGCTCTCATAAGGTAAGCTGGTGTGCAGTTGGTAGAACTCACTGGTATGTGGTTGTACAAGTCAACCAGGTCAGGTAACAATTCTGGCCACCGATTTCTTTCTTCCAGCGGTATGGATTTTAGCAAGTCAACGACAATGTGGTTCATTTTCTCGCAAAGGCCGTTGGTTTGGGGGTGGTATGGCGTCGTTCTAATTTTCTTACACCCATACAAGTGACAAAATTCCTTAAACAGATCCGCTTCAAAAGCAGGGCCTTGATCAGTCAGTACCTGCTCCGGATACCCATGTGGTCTGCAGAAGCTTGCTTGGAAGGTCCTTGCTGCCGTCACTGCTGTCTGATCCTTGACGGGGATGACCACCAAAAATCTCGAATAATGATCCATCATGGTCAGGGCATATGAGTATCCAGACCTGCTTGGCGACAATTTGACGTGGTCCAAGGCCACGATCTCCAAGGGACGAGTCGTCCGGATAGGCTGCAGGGGTGCCTTCTGACTACCGTAGTCCTTTCGTCTGAGACCACAGGGTCCACAGTTCCGACACCACCTCTCGATGGAGCTGCGCATTCCTACCCAGTAGAACCGGCACCTCAACAGGGTCTCCAGCTTTCTCCAGCCAAAGTGTCCTGCTTGATCGTGGTATGCTTCCAACACCATTTGGACGTCTGCCTTAGGGACCACTATCTGCCATACCATCTCATGGGTTCTGGGGTTGACGTATCTCCTGCACAACTTCTCACGGTATAGGAACAACCGGCTTCTCTCATTCCACAGGAGCTTTGCTGACATAGGTGCATCCTTTTCCAAGGAGGAACCTTCCTGTCTTAACAACTCCTTGATACGGTTGACCACTGGATCGCTGTCCTGAGTCTCTTTCCAGCTGTGATGGGGTAAGGGATTTAATGTTGCGCCATACTGCTT
Organism: Oophaga sylvatica; assembly: GCA_033576555.1. NCBI lineage: Eukaryota > Metazoa > Chordata > Amphibia > Anura > Dendrobatidae > Oophaga > Oophaga sylvatica. The sequence goes on along the minus strand of JARQOD010001577.1, from coordinate 46,260 downwards.
TCTGTAGACACGCTGCTCATGGATTATCCCATTTCGATGGAACGCAGGTAGCTCAATTTCTTCCAGGTCGTCCGATTCTTCTTCCGTGTCAGATTCATGTGGCATTCGGGACAATGCGTCGGCGTTAGCATTCTTACGGCCTGCCCGGTACTTGATGGTAAACTGGTAATTTGACAACCGAGCCATCCAACGCTGCTCCATGGCTCCCAGCTTGGCTGTTTCCAGGTGCGTTAACGGGTTGTTGTCTGTGTACGCCGTGAACTTGTTGGAGGCAAGGTAGTGCTTAAATCTTTCAGTAATGGCCCAGACCAGCGCCAGAAACTCCAGCTTGAAGCTGCTATAATTTTCCGGATTCCTCTCAGTTGGCCTGAGTTTTCTGCTGGCGTAAGCGATGACTTTTTCTTGGCTATTCTGCTTCTGACTGAGAACTGCTCCCAAACCTTCATTACTGGCATCGGTGTACAGCAGGAACGGTTGGCTGTAATCAGGATAGGTCAAGATTTCATCACCTGTAAGGATCTCTTTCATCTTTTGGAATGCTTCAGCCTGTTCCTTACCCCAATTAAAGGGAGGGTTTCTGCTCTTTAGGGATTGTCCTACTAGGAGGTCCTGTAGAGGCGCTGCCTTCTTCGTGTAATCTTTCACGAACCTCCTGTAGTAACCCGTTAGTCCCAGGAACTGTCGCACTTCCTTGAGGTTCTTCGGCTCCGGCCATTTCTGGATGGCGGTGACTTTCTCTGGGTCCGGCGCTACTCCCTCTGAACTGACGATGTGCCCCAAGTATTGTACCTTCTGTTTGAGTAGATGGCATTTTGAGGGTTTCAACTTCATCCCGTACCTGGACAGGGACTCGAATACTTCTGCCAGGTGCTTCAGATGGTCCTCATATGTCTTGGAGTACACGATGACGTCGTCTAGGTATAGCAGCACGGTTTCAAAATTGAGATGACCCAGGAAGTTCTCCATCACTCTCTGAAATGTTCCCGGGGCACTGCTGAGCCCAAACGGCATTCTGTCGAACTCACAGAGCCCCATTGGGGTGGTGAAAGCCGTTTTCTCACGATCCTCCTCAGCCACAGCCACTTGCCAGTATCCACTAGTCAGATCAAGGGTAGAAAAGTAGTTAGCCGTTTTCAGAGCAGCTAAGGACTCCTCAATTCGTGGTAATGGGTAAGCATCTTTATGTGTTATGCGATTCACTTGCCTGTAATCCACACACATTCTCATACTACCATCTTTCTTTTTAACCAGAACTAGAGGTGCTGCCCAGGGGCTACAACTATCCCTTATCACCCCGGCTTCCTTCATATCATGTAACATTTCCTTAGCTTTCTGATAATGGGCTGGAGGTATAGGCCTGTACCGCTCTTTAATGGGAGGATGACTACCTGTAGGGATATGATGCTGTACTCCCTTAATGGCCCCAAAGTCGAGGGGGTGTTTACTAAACACTTGTGCGTACTCTTGTACCACCCGTAATACCCCTTGTTTCTGGTGGGCGGGAGTGGTGTCTGTCCCGACATGGAGTTGCTGGCACCAATCCGCCACCTGAGTTGCCGGGTCATTATCCTCCGCTAGTTGGCGGGAGTCTAAGGACTCAGTCGGGAGAATAGAATTATTATCGACGGCATGTAATTTAGCAACTGTTGCATAACGGGGTAAATTTACTTCATCATCTCCCCAGTTGAGAAGCCGTACCGGTACTCTCCCATTTATCACTTCCACTACCCCTCTCGCTGTCATGAGTGTGGGTCTATGTTCTGAGCAATGGGGTTCTACTACTGCTTGGTAGTTTTGTCCTCTCAGACCTATGGCTGCTCTACACCATATTAACATTTCACTCATTGGGGGTATCACAATAGGATTCGAGTCGGTGACCCGTACATTACCAATTTCGCCGTCTGTAAGCTTCGCTTGCTGCTGACACATCAGGGCCCGGATCTCTCTCTGGATCACTCCCTTCTGCCTTGGTCGGGCGATCTCAGCGAGCTGTTGGAGTAGAAACACAACTTCTCCCAGACAGTTACTGATAATGTTAGTACCCAAAATTATATTTAAACCGTTCTCTTCATTTACAGTCTTTACTACTAGAAGCCCCTGGTCTTTCAACTCCTCTCTGCCCACTTTCACATCCACACTTTTGGTCCCGAGTACTTCCACAGGAGACCATTAGAAGCATACACGGTAAAGTCAGGGCTCGGGGGTTGAAGACTATCCATAGACCAGAACTTTGTATATAGGACATCAGGTATTATGGTCACCTGAGACCCAGTATCTAGCAACGCCGGAACTGCAATCCCATCCAGAATGATGGACAGGTAGGGTCGTCCACCCACGAACCTGCGGTTCCAATCTAAGGGGCCTGACGAGTCTCCACCTGGGTGTTGGCCCTCGGACCCAGGTTCTGCCCGTTTAAAGGACACTGTGTCGACATATGACCTTTCCGGTTGCAGCGGTAACAGATGATCTCCCGGCGAGGAGGGTGCTGGTCAGGGGTTGCTCCTGGGGGTGGCGTTGTCCTCCTCCGGTGGGGCGACATCCTCCTTCTCCTCCGGTTCATCCATGGGACATCCTCCGGGCAGTCGGCTAATAAGATCTTTCCTTCTTCCTCTTTCCGCAGCTGCAGGGCACTCATCACAGCAGCCAGATTTTTAGTCAACTGGCGCACCTCCGAGCGCAGACAGTCCAGTTCACTAGGGGGCGTCACCTGCGTTTTGGCTTCTGCCGCTAGCGGGGAAAAGGTGGGTACTGCCGGTTCCAGAGTGATTTCACCCTGGTGATGTTGGGTTGCCACTTCAGGTTTGCCCAGGGGTCGCAGTCCTTTTATTGCCATGTCCTTTAGGGCATCAAAGGTGGCATCTGGATGATCTAAAGACCACCAATTTACAGTTCTGCGTTCCGATTGGGACCTCAGTCCTTGCACAAATTGTTCTTTCAGCATCTTATTTTCATCAATGACACTTATGGTATTAACCTGCTTGAGGGCTCTCAGGGCCCCTTGTAGTCGGCAGGCATAGTCCCTATGCTGTCACTTGGTTGCTGTGAACAGTTGTAGAATGCCATCCGGAGATCTGTTTCGGTGCGATCTTCAAAAATGGCCTGTAACTTTACGAGGATCGCAGGCACCAACTCCTGGTCCGTGGTAGCCCAAGTCTCCACTTCTCTCTCAGCAGCGCCAGTTAGCTGCCCTATTAATACTGCAGCTTTTTGCCTCTCAGGCATGGAGTACATTTCCAGGACACTGCATATCTTCCGTTTGAATCCTGCTAAAGTGCCTGGCTCACCGCTGTACTGGGGAAGCCATTTCGCCCCAGGCATATATGGGAGCTTTAGTGGCATGAGCGGGACTACCGGGCCGGGTGCTGGGCCTGCGCCCCCATCCGGCGCTACAATGCCACGCGGCTGCGGAGTTGGGTCCTCCGGCTGGGGCCGCACTGTCGGCCGGTTGTTGCAACATATTAGCGCCCCCTTGGTTAATCGGGGCCTACCGTTTCCAGAAGCTGCCGCTCCACAAGCACAGCGATGGGGACAGGACCTTCGTCGCAGGCGCTCTGATGTCAGAGCGTTCACTTCCTGTCGCAGGACCTGCCGCTGAGTCAGAGCCGGGGGTGTGTCCGAGACTCTGCGCGCCTTTCAGGTACGCCCACCTTCTTCTCCAGCGCCTCAGGGCGCGAATATGGCGGCAAATATGGCGGTATTTGGCGCCAAAAGCACAGACAGTCTTTTTCACCAAAACACTCCACAGGCACACAGGGCTCACAATGCTGCAAGTTTCGGATCCTGTTCGTGACGCCAAGTTGTGTTGTGACCCGCACCACAATTGTGGGTTACCAGGGCAATGGGGTACTCGGAGCCGAGCCTGTAGATTTCTATAGGGAATGTCACTGGTAGCGTAGCTCGGTCCGTGGCCCTGGCGGTCAGGCGTATGATGGGGGATTATTTACAGGGGATTAGTAGATAACAGTTCGTGACGCCACCTGTAGTTTTCTAGTCACTAAGACCAGCGCTGCAGTAGATCTCTGAGGGGATGTTGTGCAGCTAGATGACGGGTCCCCCACAGGTGGGACTGGTCCCTCAAAGTCTATGGTATTAATGATGTAGGGTGCAGATAAATGAATCAGTCTCACACCATCCAGCGTCTTTCCATACCTTTTACTTGTCAGATGTTAGGCAGGTCCCGGGGAGCTGGTCGGGGTGGAGACTGCACGTCCAGGTAACAGCAGAGCAGGTTAGAGGCCTCCTTAACTTTCAATATGATGAGTCCAACTAGCATGGAACTAAGTTAACTCCGATTACTCCAGCTAACTCCATAGCTGTACTGCCCGGTCAGTTTTGTGGTGGAGCCTTCTATGTGGTGAGAACAGAGTCCTTCTATGCTAGGCCTAGCTAAAAGTCCTTGTTCCTCCTGACCCCGATTACGTACCGACACTTCAAGGGCTGCTTTCTGCGACCTAAGGTCCAGTAAGACTCTGGTTGTCCTGTTACTATGAGTGAATCAATAGCAACTCCTCGGTCCCCAGTGACCGGATAATTAGTGTAGGCAATTCACTACCTAAGGCACTGCTCCGTCCTCTCCACTGTGCCCTTCGCCCTGCTTTTCACTCTCAACACAGGCACTGCACACTTCCTAAGGTAGTACAAGTCAATACTTTCTTGCTTCTTCCTTGGAGCTCGCTGACAGATTCTCAGTATACTCCTAGTTCAGGAACACATCGACTGAACTTCACTGTCCTTGAGACAGGCGACTGAAGTTTCTGCTGCAAACTTTCCTTTCTTCAAAGCTGTCTCTGTCTTCAGGTTAAGGAACAGCTCTGACTAGGCTAAGATGAACTGGCTCACCCTTACTAGCCTCCACGTTATGAACTGCTGACAGGAACCAACTGAGTGACTGTCTTTCACTTCACTTCCTGGAAGACTTCCCACTACTCCATGAATCCAGACTAGACTGACTTGTCTCTGCTGCATGTCACAAGCTTATATACCCTGAGGGTGTGTCTAAAGTGTGAATGGATGATGTAAGCTTTAACTGTTACCTTTCTGTGCAGACTCCAGGATAATGTGTGCCTTACATACCAGGGCTACACAATACAAGAGCTGCAGCCGATCACCAGGTGTTATGGGAGCTGCAGCCGATCACCAGGTGATACAATATGTGCAGCTAGAAATACACAGGATTAATATCAGAGCATTTGGTTTCCTGCTGTGTGAGGTCTCTCCCCGAGGTGCTGACGGTTTCTGGTTACCGGCAGCAGGTCTTGGAGTCGTGTCTCTCTCTGGGAATGTATGCAGGCATCTCTACAATGTCTGGGGTCTTCTGGGGGTGCGGTGAATGCTCCCCATTATTCTGCTCCTAGATTGACCTTGGATAAAACTAAACTTTTATCCTTAGTTCTGTCTTCACATTTGGCGCTGTCCTTGGTGCTGAACATGATGATATTACGCATGGCCGGACATCAGAAACGTCCGCACCACGACGTTCAGTGTGATCTTCATCCTCTGTCTGTAATGATGATGTGACATATGTGATGGGGGAAGCTACACCCCAAACATCAAAGCAATATGTAATAGTCACCCTGGTGCCCGTAGCCGCCTCTCCGCCATCTTATGTCATCCACATGGAGACGTGACGCTGAAACCGGAGTGACATCAGATGTGACGATTTCCTGTGGTGTCTCGTTGTGACCGGCTCCATACTGGGACACAGTCGCAAATGTTTCCAAATGTGCTGGATTTTCTTTCCCTGGTGGCCGTAACCCATGAAAACCACTGGCCATTGACTGCAGTGCATACGACGTATCACGTGTGCGCCACTTGGCTGATTTATTTAGTTTGCCTGTTATTTGCTCCGATGTGATTGTGGCCAATGCCGCTGGCGCTGGAGGAGTTAATTATACACGGATGTGTCAGGGAAGACTCCGCTCTCCATCTCCTATTGTGCGGCCTTTTAAGTGCTCCAGCAGATGAGGGTGGGGGAGACATTTCATCACTTTGCTGTAGGACATAATTATGCCCCCGGTGGCGGCGTTTGGCCATTGCGGGCACCAAAGGCTCGCAATCGAATGGTCGCAGGAGCCAGACGTTACATCTCGGCACATTAAGCCTTCTGCATTATTAAATGGCGACGTTCCCATCTCCGATTCTGCATTAATCCTCCATTTGTCTGCATGTTAATCCAGCCACTGACAGGTAAAATGTCCGGTTGGTTCTGCCCATTTACTTAAATAACATATTTGGCAGCGGGCGGCTGATTAAAGTGATCTTCGCGCACTGAGCAAAGTACTGTTTAAATAACTCATAACCGCGTCCTGAGCACCTACTTAGCGCCGTGTAATACAATGTACAATCTGGCACCGAGCGCCGGCCGCCATTTACGTAATGTGTTTTCTGTATGAACGGACGGCAGCTGAGGCTGGGAACGATCTGTGGGATCAGAGCCAACGGCCCATGAAGAGCCGGATGTTCCCGTGCGAGTACACAAGACATCACTGACGGCTGGAGGATGAGGAAGGGAAATATCGGAGGGGGGCACAATATCTAATATCTGCCCCATTGTAGGCCACAGATCTACAGTCGTACTTGCTTCTTTAACCCAAGGGATCTAAACAAGTCTGTGCACCCTAGAGAGGCAGTCTCCTGCACTGAAGAGCTGATGCACTGCTGCTAAGATCCCACACAGGAAAATAATATATTGCAATATTAAAAACGTTATCGTCCACCCATAACCAGGATGAGGGAGGCACTGCGATGGGGTCTGCGCCCTCCCCCGATAACGTGCCGTCCCCATAGTATATACTGTATATATTGCAGATATTTCACCCTCTGATCATTGGCACTTAGGATTAATCCTCAATTTTTCATCATCGGCGTCATGATACTCTTTTCTTTTCTTCTAAACCCCCATGCCGCCACAGATGTAAGACATGAAGCAACTATCAGAGTAAGATTCACCTGGACTTTAAGGGACCGGCCACTTTGGACTGCTGCTCTGCTTTTAGATTTTTTTTTTAGATAAGATAGAAAAGTTTTTACGACATTTTTGGAAGTGACCAAACACAACTTCTAGTTGAGTGGCAGATAAAGAAAAAAAAAGTTTTTTAAAACTTTTCAGCCACAAAGAAACTTTGATCTGCTCCTGAAAAGTAGATTGAGATTTTTGTTTTGTGCAGTTTTTCTGTAAATTTTTTTTTTGGTTGCTGTTTTATCGTCTTGCCTGTGTCCGTGGCTTTTAGAGGCTTTGTAGCTGGAGTGACGCAGGAGCTGACCCAAATATGTCAGACGCGTTTCTCTTCTTCCTTACACCGCACACTGGCCGGCTGGAGTCACCCTAATATTTCTTGCCAAAATTGTGGTTCACATAAATCTGGCACATTTACCACTCCTCAAAGCTGTACCCATAATACATAAAAATAGCAATGGAGGCCATATTGAGGATCTGTACAACTCAGAACTCCTGGGTAAGGAGCCGCGGTTCTGCACTTCTTAAATTCTGTTTCTGCACCAGAAAGCCCAGGATGGGCAGAGTTTGCAGAGTTATATGACCGATAACAATCCCTTTCTCCTCGGCCGTTTGCCCCCTAATACACATACTGTATATAAGCCTCCTGTACTTTCCCTTTTTGCAGAATTATTGTGCTGACATCACGGCGTTTCCAGGAACTCGTCCCTGTAATTAAGAATCTTATCAGGAATTTCTCCATTGATTTGTAAATCAGCCCTTATTCCTGCAGCGAGATGAACCTTGTGGTAAAATACGGCGGATCGGCACCTCCAGCCGGGGAGGGTTTTATATATAATTAAATTGTCGCCTGCGAGGCAACCGGAGAGGAAGCTGAAAGTGACAGAAAGGAAGATATCCCCCCCGGTATTGATCTAGGAGAAGCAGTGAGGTCAGACAGTGTGTGGTGGGGATGTAAGGCATAAAACACATTTATCTGCCTCTAATTCTGCTCTCCCCTTGGGGTCGTATCTGACTCAATAACTAAAAAGAAGCTGCAGGCCTTTCTTACTCAAGGGCATTCACCTGCCACCACGGGCACAATCCTAGCTTACAGGACTACCCTGCACACAGATGTATACTGACACCACTAGGGGGAGCTCACTGCATACAGGTGTATACAGCCACCACTAGAGGGAGCTCAGTACATACAGATTTATACAGCCACCACTAGAGGGAGCTCAATACATACAGATTCATACAGTCACCACTAGGGGGAGCTCAGTACATACAGATTTATATAGCCACCACTAGAGGGAGCTCAGTACATACAGATTTATACAGCCACCACTAGAGGAAGCTCAGTACATACAGATTCATACAGTCACCACTAGGGGGAGCTCACTACATACAGATTTACAGAGCCACCACTAGGGGAGCTCACTATATACAGATTCATATAGCCACCACTAGGAGGAGCTCACTACATACAGATTCATACAGCCATCACTAGGAGCCTGTAGTCTGTGGAGGAAGGTGCGGTTGTGTTTGCTCCGGAGAGTCACCAGTTTTTTTTTACACCCAGGAATCCCCCCTCTTTGACCCAGCAAAGAGATGGGTGTAGTGGAAGAAGTGTGGGGCTGAGTCCCCGTCTCCCACCCCTCGGTCTAAGCCGGCGAGGGGTGGGAGCTCATTGCTACCGGGAAAGAGGGTCACCAGATCCGGCAAGGTCCGAAACATGGAGGAGCCCAGGAAGACCCAGGAGGGCTGCAAAGCCCCTAAGGCTGAGGCGAGGGCCACTGCGGTGTCTCCTCCCGGAGGTGAGCGGAGTACTCGCAGAAGTCCAGCGGCGGCGGTGCAGAAGGACTGGGGCACTAGGGCCGCAGGGGAGCCGGTTACCAGCTATGGCTCCCGCATCTATGTGTACCTCTGCGAGTATGAGGAGGCTGGGAAGACCCTGAGGAGGCTCCGGGAGGAAATGAAGGAGGCGAGGCAGGCTGCAGACAGGGCCTCCCGTACAGAGAAGTCTGCCCTAACAGCCAGGATATCCAGCCTGAGGATCGGCATTGAGGGCAAGAAAGCCCGGAGAGCGGCTATACTGGATAACAGCGGGCCTTTCCGGGAAAAACTGGACAATGAGGACAGATTCCATAACATGGCTGCTGTGAAGGAGCCAGAGGGGTCTCGGCGTCCGACCCAGGTGGAGGAGGTGGACCATGTGGAGATGGAGGAGGCACCGTACCCACCTGGGGGCTTGGTAAGTGATCTCCAGGCCACACACAGCGGGATAGATCCAGTGCAGTTCCCACTCCCATCAGACAATAGCATTTCAGAGGATGATGGGGGTGATGCGGATGACAGCGGCAGCGATAAAAGCAGTAGTGGGGGTTGCCTCGTCTTGCAGCAGATCCGTCACCTGAAGTTTGGGGATGAGGTCTGCGGGGACGAGGCGACCAGGAGGGGGAAAAAGAAACGGAAAAAAAGGAAGAAAACATCAGAGGAGAGGTTGGTGTTTGTCCCCCTTCCTTGGACCCCCCAGTCCCGCTGTGTGGAACCCGCTACCCACCCCGGCCCGGGACCTGCAGTGGGTCCGGTGCGAGGGCGCGGGGAGAGTACAAGTCATATGGCGCAGGTCGCCGTCTCTGCTGGCGGTAGCAGAGGGGGCGAGAGTGGGCATGCGGCTACAGAGCCGGACAGTGTGCATGGTCTGGAGTGTGGCCCTGTGGCGGGCGGTAATGAGATCTGTGGAGGTGTCCAGGCCCGATCCTCTGTGAAAACGGGGGACGGCCTGGCGCCTGCTGCACCCGCTGACGCTCGGGGGGTGGAGGCTGTGGGTAACTTGCTGGTGGTCACCGCTCCCCGCAGTGTTGGTGCTGCGCTGTCAGCCGGGGCCGCATCATCGGCGGCGAGTGCTGTGGTGTCGGGGTCCCCCACATGCAGATCCGATGCTGGGTCAAAGTCAGGGGCCCCGGCACCGGTTATCATCTCAGGTTAAGCTGTAATGGCTGCGGTAATGCCGGCCCGGATCGCACCACCGGGGTCCTCTGCATGTGTGTCACCTGTATCTGCGGGGAACCTGGTGGTGAAGTGCACACAGGAGTGTGGAGATGGTCTGCAGGAGAGGCTGGAGCAACAGTCTGCAAGCAGCACATGCTCTGCTGAAAAGCAGGGTGTGGTAACTAAACTCTGCAATACCACTCTTAAAGGGGCAGTAGCACTGCAAATAGCAACCCCCCCAGCAGAAAGCAGTGAAAAAATAAAAATGGAAAAGTAAAGAAGAATGGAAGTGGTGCAAGTGGTGTGAATAGTGTCTGTGACAATGGTGAAGGGTCAGGTGTTGGAGGAGCGATTTCTGCTGGAGGTATGGTTTGTGTGAATGGTGCCAGTGTGGGAACTTCTACTAATGAAAATGGTGAGGCTGAGGTACAGTTAGGTCCATAAATATTTGGACAGAGACAACATTTATGTAATTTTGGTTCTAGACATTACCACAATGAATTGTAAACAAAACAAATCAGATGCAGTTGAAGTTCAGACTTTCAGCTTTCATTTGAGGGTATCCACATTAAAATTGGATGAAGGGTTTAGGAGTTTCAGCTCCTTAACATGTGCCACCCTGTTTTTAAAGGGACCAAAAGTAATTGGACAGATTAAATAATTGTAAATAAAATGTTCATTTCTAGTACTTGGTTGAAAACCCTTTGTTAGCAATGACTGCCTGAAGTCTTGAACTCATGGACATCACCAGACACTGTGTTTCCTTCTTTTTGATGCTCTGCCAGGCCTTCACCGCGGTGGTTTTCAGTTGCTGTTTGTTTGTGGGCCTTTCTGTCTGAAGTTTAGTCTTTAACAAGTGAAATGCATGCTCAGTTGGGTTGAGATCAGGTGACTGACTTGGCCATTCAAGAATATTCCACTTCTTTGCTTTAATAAACTCCTGGGTTGCTTTGGCTTTATGTTTTGGGTCATTGTCCATCTGTAGTATGAAACGACGACCAATCAGTTTGGCTGCATTTGGCTGGATCTGAGCACACAGTATGGCTCTGAATACCTCAGAATTCATTCGGCTGTTTCTGTCCTGTGTCACATCATCAATAAACACTAGTGACCCAGTGCCACTGGCAGCCATGCATGCCCAAGCCATCACACTGCTTCCGCCATGTTTTACAGATGATGTGGTATGCTTTGGATCATGAGCTGTACCACGCCTTCGCCATACTTTTCTCTTTCCATCATTCTAGTAGAGGTTGATCTTGGTTTCATCTGTCCAAAGAATGTTCTTCCAGAACTGTGCTGGCTTTTTTAGATGTTTTTTAGCAAAGTCCAGCCTAGCCTTTTTATTCTTGATTCTTATGAGTGGCTTGCACCGTGCAGTGAACCCTCTGTATTTAATTTCATGCAGTCTTCTCTTTATGGTAGATTTGGATATTGATACGCCTACCTCCTGGAGAGTGTTGTTCACTTGGTTGGCTGTTGTGAAGGGGTTTCTCTTCACCATGGAGAGTATTCTGCGATCATCCACCACTGTTGTCTTCCGTGGGTGCCCAGGTCTTTTTGCATTGATGAGTTCACCAGTGCTTTCTTTCTTTCTCAGAATGTACCAAACTGTAGATTTTGCCACTCCTAAAGTTGTAGCAATTTCTCGGATGGGTTTTTTCTGTTTTTTGCAGCTTAAGGATGGCTTGTTTCACCTGCATGGAGAGCTCCTTTGACCGCATGTTTCCTTCACAGCTAAACCTTCCAAATGCAAACACCACACCTCAAATCAACACCAGCCCTTTTATCTGCTTAATTGAGAATGATATAATGAAGGGATTGCCCACACCTGTCCATGAAATAGCCTTGGAGTCAATTGTCCAATTACTTTTGGTCCCTTTAAAAACAGGGTGGCACATGTTAAGGAGCTGAAACTCCTAAACCCTTCATCCAATTTTAATGTGGATACCCTCAAATGAAAGCTGAAAGTCTGAACTTCAACTGCATCTGATTTGTTTTGTTTCAAATTCATTGTGGTAATGTCTAGAACCAAAATTAGATAAATGTTGTCTCTGTCCAAATATTTATGGACCTAACTGTAAGTGAGGTGGAGATGGTTGACTGTGAGGTTGAGGGTTCAGGGAATATAGGGGCTGGTCCATCGCCCCCCTCACCTGCAGGCACTATTAGTTATGCTGCTGCTAGTGGGGTTCTACAGGGGTCTTCCTCCTCTCCGGACCCAGGGAATGATGCTTTTCGCCTCCATTTCCTGGAGGCCCTCAAAAAAGGGGAGCAGATGATCAATGTAGAGGGAAGAGAGGTGGAGTTGTCCTACTGGCCAAGAGTGCCAAAAGTAACAAAAAGAAGAAAAAAGGTGGAAAATCTTCATCCCTGACCAAGGTACCTAAGGAAAGTTCCACCGACTCCCCTCTGATCCCCCTCTCCAACCGGTTCCAAGCCCTTGACGACCCTGCTGAGATGGGGGTCGGGGGTGAGGTTCCGAAGGTAACATCGAGAGGGTCTTTGGGAGGGGGCGGAGTCCCTTCTTCAGAGGGTGTGTCTTCCTCGGGAGGTGGGGCCGACCCTGGGTCCGGAGATGAGAAAGAGGTGGGAGGGATGGATACCTCTGTCTCTCTGAAAGAAGAGGGGGGGGCTTCATCTTCCGGAGATGAGCGGGCTAGGAAAATGGGTGGGGGGAAGAAAAAGGCCATCTAACTCAATCACTCATGATGGCGGCACCCACCCCGTTGACTCTGGCGACCATTAATGTCGCTAGTATAAAGTCAGATGCAGCTAGATTTGCGGCCTTTTATTTTCTCCACCCGATTTGAGGCTGAAATTTTGTTTTTGCAGGAGACTAGACTTACGGATATGGGGGCCATACGCAAGGAGGAGAGTGAGTGGAGGTGCGGGTCCTCGTACTGGTCTATTGCGGCCGAGCCGTGTAGCGGGGTGGCAGTCCTTTTTAAGACTGCATCGATTGAATGCCGGAAAGTTATCGAGGTAGAAATGGGGAGGTGCCTGGTCTTAGACGTCTTCATGAGGGGACAGGAGCTTTGGCTCATTAACATCTACGGTCCATAGTCAAAGGGGGACCGTAAATGTCTGTTCCTGGAGATTAAGCCCTATCTTTTTACGAGACGGCAGGTGGTCTTTGGAGGTGACTTTAATTCTGTCACAAGGCTTCGTGATAGGGGAGGCTCCATTGACCGGCTGGCTTATGATAGTAATACTCTTAATAGCATAGCTAGTGACGCTCGAATGGTGGAGGTCCACATCCGGCACATCCCAGGTCACTGTGGTTTCACCTTTCATAGAGGTAGCTGTAGGTCTAGGATAGACAGGTTTTTTTTGAAGGAGGAAGCCATCTCTTCAGCAGTGTCCGTTGAGGTGGAGTTCTCCGATCTCTGTCTGATTTCTTTTTCTCTGAATGTTTCAGAAACCCCTCGGATGGGAAAGGGACTATGGAAGCTGAATTCGTCCCTCTTGGAGGAGAGATAAGACAATCCTTTGAGGAATTTCTTCAGAGCCAGGTACCACTTTAGGATCTCTGTAGCGATAAGTCAGAGTGGTGGGAGATGTTCAAGGAATGGGTTGCGAGTTTCTTCTGCCGGCTCTCGAGTCTCAGGAGCCTGAGCAGGTACCGCCTGTATCAGGAACTGAGGAGGAAACTCGAACATCTCGTCTCGGCTGGAGGTGACCGTGAGGAGATCTCCAGAGTTAAGTCTTTACTCAAGAGGTGTCAGTACGATAAGCACACATCTTTGGTTTTTGAGAGGGATTTCAGGAGGTACCGCTCGCCCGACCCCTACAGAAACTGTAAGATGTCAGTGAGTTGTAAGGTGGTGAGAGGTTTGGTCGATGATACGGGTTCCCTGAACAGATCCAAATCAGGGATCCTGGAGGTGATCAGATCTTTCTACTCACACCTCTTTGGGAAGAGGGATCTGGATCGTAACGTGATGTCGGCTTTCCTGGCCGAAGCCATCCCTGAGCCAGGGGATGACCCTTCGCTTCACGTTTTGACAGAGGCAATCAGGGAAGATGAAGTGCGACTTGTGTTGTGAACGCTCTGGATCTGACTTCTGAGTTTGGGCTCCCCTGGTGGCTGCTGATAGACCTCTGTTAGCCAAAGCAGCTTCATTACTATCAGCTGGGGGCGATGATTGGCAATCAGGTGTTACTGACTGGGGAGATATAAGTGAGCAGTCTTCCCATGATCCTCGCCGGTGATTTGTTTCTTCTTGGTCCCTTTTGGAAGTCAGCTTACTTCCTGCTTTCTCCTGCAACTTTCAAATAAGTTATTTGCTGTTTATTTCTGTGGCATTTGTTTTGTCTTTCTCACTTTTCTGCCCTTCTGAAGTTTGTACAGCAAGTTTCCTCTGTGGGGGCCTGCGCTGGACTCCGTTTCTCATTTGCCACAGTTTATGTATTTTCAGTTCCCTGTTATTTCAGTATCTGCTGATTTGCTACCAGTTCACACCAGAGTTCTGATCTAGCGGGGGAGAGATCGTGTGGTCTCAGTATTTTTGCATATCAGACATGTTGGAGTTTTTTCTTAGAGTTTTTGCTGGATTGCAGACAGTATTCTTTCCTGTCATGTTCTATCTAGACAGTTTGGGCCTCAGCATTTGCTTGCTCTATTTTCTGCCTGTGTTTGTATTTCATCTTGTCTCACTGCCAATATATGTTTGGGGGCTACCTATTCCTTTGGAGGCTCTACTCCGGGGCAGTTAGCTTTCCCCTTTCTCTTTTTAGGCTTAGTCAGCTCTCCGGCTGTGTCGAGGTATCTAGGGCACCGTAGGCACGTCCCACAGCTGCTTCTAGTTGTGTGGTCAGTTTAGGGGTCTGCAATCCGCTAGTTACCAACCTCTCTGGGTGTCTGGTTGCCTGAACTATTTTTGCTGCTGTCCTCCTCGGCTACCAAATCATAACAGACTTGCCATTGATGGGCTTCGGCCTAAGAAATCGCCAGGTCCGGTTGGCTTAACATCCGAGTTTTATAAGATCTTTTGGGACTCCTTGTTCCCCCTCTTGACTGAGGTGTTTAATGAGTGTCTCTCCTCGGGCGCTCTTTCCCGGTCAATGAGGCCCTGATTATCCTGTCAAAGGGTAAGGACTCGTCCCGTATTGAGAATTGGCGTCCCATAGCGCTTCTGAATACGGACCGGGAGGTTCTGGCAAAGGTGCTGTTCAAATGGCTGGTGAAGTTTGCACCTCGGCTCCTTTCGGCAGCCCAGCATTGCTCTGTCCCAGGCCGCAGCACTTTTAGTGCAGTACTCGGTGTCCGAGAGGCAGTGGAGCAGGGTAGGGCGGATCACTGGAAGGGGTATTTGCTGTCTTTAGATCAGGCGAAGGCTTTTGATCGGGTTAACCATGAGTGCTTCTGGTCCGTCCTTCTGAGGTACGGTCTGCCTGGGGGGTTTGTAAATTGGCTAAAGATTCTGTATGCGGGGGCAGAGACTTTCCCGCTCGTGATTGGTTGGTCTGGCCTCCCTTTTGAGGTTGGGTCTGGGGTCCGCCAGGGCTGTCCGTTGAGCCCGCTGTTATACATGTTCACGATAGATCCCCTTTTAAGGAGGATTGAGCGTGGGCCGTTGGTGGGAGTCAGGATGGACCAGGCGGCCCAGAAAGGCACTCTGAGGGTGGTAGCCAGGACCGGCTCCAGGTTTTTATGGGCCCCGGGCGAAAGAGTCTCAGTGGGCCCCCTTAACACAGACCACGATTCATGATGCACAGATACTGCAGAGAAATATGGGTATAGCACAACGCCAAACACTTTCTCTTCTTCCATTACATGACTGATACCTATTGTAAATTGTACAATAGCTCAAAAACCGCCAAATCCTCACAGCCCACAGTACAGACTGGACAGTACAGTCCTCCATACAATATTATGGGCACCACATAGTCTCCCCCTCATCACCCATATAATACCCCATGCAGGATGTCACCCCGCCATCCCTCATATAATGCTCCATACAGAATACTGGACCCAATATAATGCTCCATACAGAATACTGGACCACATATAATGCTCCATACAAAATATGGAGCTCTCCTCTACACTGTGCTGCGTTCTGCACTGTTACGGCTCAGGAAAGGGCACTGTGGAAAGCCTCCCCATTATCATCATCATTGCCTCCCCATCATCATCATTGCCTGCCCATCATCATCATCATTGCCTCCCCATCATCATCATCATCATTGTCTCCCCATCATCATCATCATTGCCTCCCCATGAATATCATCATCATCATTGCCTCCCCATCATCATCATCATTGCCTCCCCATGAATAGCATCATCATCATTACCTTCCCATTATCATTGCCTCCCCATCATCATCATTATCATTGCCTCCCCATTAATATCATCATCATCATTGCCTTCCCATTATCATTGCCTCCCCATCATCATCATCATCATCATCATCATTGCCTCCCCATTAATATCATCATCATCATTGCCTTCCCATTATCATTCCCTCCCCATCATCATCATCATTGCCTCCCCATCATCATTGCCTCCTCACCACCATCACTGCCTCCCCCCACCACCATCACACATACAGCACCGCAGGCAGCACTCTCTCACATACACACACACACGCAGGCACACACACACAAACACCTCACCTGTCCGGCGTCCGCGCCCTCTCTGCCACAGCCGGCCGCTGAATGATGATGTCATTCAGTGGCGCTGCTGTGAGAGAGGAAGCGCCGGCGCAGGCGCCCCCTGGAGCCCGGAGCAGCAGCAGCGGAGGCACGGGGAGAGGTAAGTATTGCGCCGGCTGCTGCCAGGGCCCCGGCACTTGCCCGGGTATGCCGGGTGCTGACGCCGGCCCTGGTGGTAGCGTATTCCGATGACGTCTCTGTTATGTTTCGGTAGCTGAGGAGAAAAAGCAAAAACGGTAATACACCAGAGAGGCTGGAACCTATTGGATTGCATTAACCTGAACTAACCACACAACTAGAGGTAGCTGTGGAGCGTTCCTACGTTGATCCTAGACACAGCCTGAGAGATAACTACACCTAAAGGCAGAAAGATGAAAGCTATCTGCCCCGGAGCAGATCCCCAAAGAAAATATGAAGCCCCCAAACATATAATGGCGGTTAGACAAGAAGATAGCACGGACACAGACAGAAAATAGAATGAGCAAACGTTGGGGCCCAATCTGTCTAGACAGAAAAGTACAGGAAATAATTCTGACTGCAATCCAACAAAAACCCTAAAAAATGCCAGCACTTCTGATTGCCAAAAAACCTGAGATCACACGATCTCTACCACCTAAATCAGATCTCTGGTGTAACAAAACAAAGCCGCAGCCACTGAAAAAACAGGAAAAAGCAAATGAACAAATAACAGTGGCTACAGATAAATTGAGAGGAGCACAGGCCTCAGGAGGGGACCAGGCTGACCTCCACAAAAGTGCAGAAAACTATGGAAAAATCAAGCACAAAAAGAAAAGCAGAAAATATCTTATCTGAAAGCATCAGGTGCAGGCAAGACTCCAGCAACTTCCAAATGAACCAGGAACCACAATTGAGACAAGAACAATTGATCACCGGCAAACATCAAGGGAGGGAACCTCCCTTATATCAGTCCAGTCAGTGATTCCAGATTGCCATTCCTCGCTGAAAGGTCCAATACTGTCCGTAACCACCAGAGGGAGCCTCTGCTCAAAAACCATCTCTAGCACATTCACAACACGTCTCCCTTTTGTATCCTCGGGTGAGGAGGCGGAGTGGGTCATGTCTGAGGTTGGTTGCTACTTGGAGGCTTCTGGGTCCAGAATTAATCAGGAAAAGTGTGAGAGTCTCTGACTGGGAGGGGGAGACCCTTGTTTTGGTCTCCCGGACACTCTTCCAGAGCCTCAGGCATCAGCAAAAATCCTAGGCATCGAATTTGGCCCGGGGGACTACCCCCAGCAAAATTGGGAGGGCAGACTCAAGATCGCCGCCTAGAAGGTGGACCAATGGAAGGGTTGGTCTTTGACCCTGAGGGAAAGGGTTAGCCTGGTTAAGGGTTTTTTGCTACCCTTGTTAATATACCTGGGCAATGTCTGCATGTTGCCAGAGCCGCTCTGGACACGGGTCTACAGCCTGTTTTTCCAAATGTTATAGGGAAATAGGCTGAACCTAGTCAAGCGAGAGGTCACATATCGCACAAGGAGACTAGGAGGGTTGGGTATGGTCAACCCAATGGTGTTTCTAGTAAACACTTTTGTCAAGACTAACATCGCCAACCTCTGGTCAGAGAGGGCTCCTCCGTGGGTATTCTCCTGCAGGGGATGGCTTCGGCCCTTCTTCCAGGAATGGGAGACAGGAGGGCAAGTGAAGGACCTGCGCACACCGCATGGGCATCTCCCAGCTTACGCTAGCCCGGTTCTGAAGGTGATTCACCGGTGGGGTCTGGGAATGTGGGAGATCAGGACCATGTTGAGGAAATTCCGTGACAGAAGGGTCCTGTTGACCCATTTCCAGAAGCCTCTGGTGCTCAAAGATTGCCCAAGTCGGGATCTGGAGGGCGGGCTGAGGTTACTGAATTCTGCACGGGTCCCCTTGAAGTTTTGGGACTTGGCTTGGCGCTGCTTCCACGGGAAACTGTATGCAAGGGACAACCTGAAGTGTAGGATCTCCGAAGATCGGGGTTGTCCCCGTGAGGAGTGTTGCGACACGCTGGAAAGCATGAAGCACTTCCTCCTTCAGTGTCCTTTTAATGCAGCGGTCTACAACAGGGTGGGTGCTTCCATAGGCTGGCCTTGGCTGGCACACCTTTCCTATGCGGAGTGGGCGTATGGGGCATTCGGATCCCTGGGTGGCCGAGATCGGGGCACTTTATTTCTAGTCAGTTTAGTCGTCAGGTTTTAGACGTGGAACGCACGGTGCTTAGTCTCAACTCAGCAGAAAATCCTCCCCGGGACGAGGTTGTTAGGAACATTCTGGGTGGCCTGGTGAAGGTGCGCTCTCTGGAGTATGACAGGCTGGGTGCAGCGAGGGCCTCTCTTCTCTGGAGAGGGTTCTCATTTAATGTGCCCTAGGGCCTAGATAAGCAGGTAAGTGGTAGGGACAGGTAGATAGCTTCAGTAGGGACAGGTAGATAGTGGGGACAGGACAGGGACAGCTGAGGGACAGTTAGGTAGGCACGCGGTGAGTTAGGTAGGGCAGTAGGGTCAGGCAGGGAGAGACAGGGAAAGGTAGGTAGATAAATAGGGGCAGATGTTTAGGCAGGTAGGGATGGCTGGTAGAGTAGGCTTGTTAGGATAGAAGCCTGTCATCTCCGGGTTCCTGGTGGCGGGCTGGGGGCTTTCACTATCAGATTTTTGTTTTGCAGAAGTGAATTACTGATATAGGGCTTACAGGCACCAATCCTGGCTCTGGGTAAGTGTTGTAATATAGAGAGTTAGGTTGTATTGTATTGTATTATTGTATTGTAAGATGTTCCTGGAGGTCATGAGTTCCTCAGTGAAGCTTATTTTTGTATTGTGTTGGGGTTTTATGGTGGTGGGAGGGGGGTTGGTGGTAGGTTTGTTATAGTTGTATTTGCTGTGTAACTAAAAAATATATATATATATATATATATATAAATATAAAAGAAAAAAAAAAATTGTGTGGTTTTGATAGATGTGTTTTAAGCCAGGTGGCTTTTGTGTTTCTTTTCGGTCGATGGGCCAGAGTTTTCTTTGTCAGGTTTGGTGTGAAGTGTGTATGTGTGGTATTAATAAAATGTTTCTTCTCTCCTTGGGTGACGTAACCTGGGGAGGAGGAGATCTGGAGGAAACAAGAAGTGAGATGAAGTCGGCTGCCATTCTAGGCTGAAGTCACCTGCCTTTCTCAGATCGCAGCCGCTAAGCAGCTTGAGGCTGGGCATGTACAGGAATGGGAGACCGGCCGGGAATCCCTGGTGCAGCATCAGAGAGAAAGATGAAGGAGGAAGCTTCTCTGAGGAAGAAGACAGTTTTTTTTTTTTTGGGGGGGGGTTGCTTTGAATGGGGGACAGTTATGCTGGACTCGGACTTTTGCTTGGACTGGGGGGGTAATGTTGGACTCGGACGGTTGTTTTGCCGGGGTTTGGATTTTTGTTATTTATTAATTGTAAGTTTTGTATTTTTATAATAAAAGAGTTCACTACATACAGATTTATACAGCCTCCACTAGGGGGAGCTCACTACATACAGATTTATACAGCCACCACTAGGGGGAGCTCATTACATACAGATTTATACAGCCACCACTAGAGGGAGCTCACTACATACAGATTTATACAGCCACCACTAGGGGGAGCTCACTACATACAGATTTATACAGCCACCACTAGGGGGAGCTCACTGTATGCAGATTAATGCAGCAACCAGTAAATGGGCTCTTTCTCACCAGGGGCCCTAGCAGTCACATTATCTGCTTTTATGTTACTTACTTAAGATGTTATTTTAAAATTGCAGTCTGACAACCCAGTTTCCGCCCTTTTGGTATAATACTACCATGTTCTGAAGAGAACTCATGTGCATTGTGCAGAGGACTTGGAGAACGTCTGATAGGTCACCGAATAGGCGGCATCGTCTCCACTATCTGCTGACCGCGTGGCCCCCGTCCTTGAGGTTTCCTTGGTATTTGCTGATTGTCTCCTCTGCAGACACCAGATGTCCATGTGAGGACAGAGCATCTGGACACAATATGGCTACAAATGTATTAAAGGGAAGTTTTATGAAACACAAAGCTCAGGACAAGACGTGTGATACGTGAGAACCAAGTCCTGCAAGATGTCGTCAGGAGTCTCGTAATATGTAATGTCTTCTTATATCAGTGTTAAAAAAATATTTAGAATTGAGAGTCCTCAGTGGTTGATACCTTTTAATGGCTAACTGAAAAGATGGTAACAAATTGCAAGCTTTTGAGACTACTCAGGTCTCTTCATCAGGCAAAGACTAATACAAAATCTGAAGAATCACATATTTATATACAACACAGCACAGAAATAATGCAATAGATAAGAAAAGTGACGTAAAGCAGAACTGTCATTATGGCAGAGGGATGAGCATAAATATTGGAACAGTTCATAGATAAGGAGTGTGAATGTTTTATTGCCCTCTGATTGGGGTCTGGTAATGTTTTGTGATGTTTTCACAGGGTCTTGGGAGCAAATTCCTTAATTGATGTAATAGGCCATAAATCCATGTGATAGGTTCATTCCAGCATTGAGAATGTCAAAGGTCATCATCAGTTTGTATTCACAAATTCTCCTGTGTCTTTGAGATGTGAAATTACCTTTCAGTACCATGCAAATTGCCTCTTAAAATAAAGAGGACTTGTACTCTATAGCGCCACCTATTGGAAGTAGCGATCCTACAAGTCACAATCAACCCTTTAACGAGTCTTGTAATATGACTTAGGATAAAAGCCAAATCAAGAGTACCAGTAATTTCACATGTACAGTATGGTGCTGTGATCGGGCATACAAAAATGTTTTGCCACAGGTAGATCCATTCTCTTTTCTCTTATTGTGTGGCGATGAGAATTCATCCTTGTTCTCAGTTTTTGCCCGGTCTCCCCCACATACAGACCCCCAGTTGGACATTTAGTACATATAATTAGGTAACACCACATTAGATGTGATGCAGCTGAAAGTACCTGGGATCTTGTAGTCCTGATGGGAGTTGGGGATCCTTATCTTGTCCGTGGTCATTATAAATGGACAGGTTTTACATTTTTTCTGGTTGCAAGGAAAGGTACCTGCAGCTGTTGGGGAGGACAGGGAACTTCTGACAATGATGCTTCTTAGATTTGGGGCTGCCTAAAACACAGTAGTGGAGGGTCTGGAAATATGGATTGTAATCGGGCATCTTTTTGTAGTAAAGGTTGTAGTTTCCGTGCAGATCCCCTTAGCATCTCCAGATTTGGATTGTAGGTGACCACTAGAGGCACCCGGTTATTTTCATCTTTAGCTTTGTAATGTAGCAGGTGATTCCTTGATATTCTGGTGGCTCTTGTAATTTGGTTTTCAATTGTTCTTGGATGGTAGCCCTGGTTCAAAAAAGTCTTTCTGAGGCGACCAAGGTGTTCATCTCTATCCATGGGGTTGGAATATATACGGTTGTATCTGATGGCTTGGCTGTAGACAATAGAGTTTTTTATGTGTTTTGGATGGAAACTGTCCCATTTAAGGTATGTCGGACGGTCGATTGGCTTCTGATACAGGGATGTCTCTATTTCATTGTCCTTCAGTTTAATGATGGTGTCCAAAAAGTTAATTTCAGTGCTGGAGTAGTTGAGTGTTAAGTTGATGGTGGGATGAAATTGATTGAACTGTTCATGGAACGTCTTTAGCTGTTGCTCAGACTCCGTCCAGATGATTAAAATGTCATCAATGTAGTGGTAGTAGGCCCGAGGCCTGATGGGACATGAGGACAGAAAGTCGCTTTCAAGCTTGGCCATGAAAAGATTTGCATACTGTGGAGCCATTTTACTTCCCATCGCTGTGCCAGTCTCCTGAAGATAGATCTTGTTGTCAAATTCAAAGTAATTGTGGGTGAGGATGAATTTTGTGAGTTTCACCACAGAATCAGCATCATTCCCGGTGTTTTCCATGAAGTCTTTGCAGGCATTTAATCCATCCTGGTGTGGGATATTAGAGTACAAAGATTCCACATCCATGGTGGCCAGGATGGTTCCTTCTGGTAGAGAACCTATTGCTGCTAGTTTATTCAGTAGTAGTGTTGAGCGATACGATACTGCAAATATCGGGTATCGGCCGATATTGGCTGTATCGGAATTCCGATTCCGAGTACCGATATTTTCGTCATATCGGATACCGGAATCGTAATGTCACTGTCAGTGTCCGTCGGTCGGGTCTGTCAGGAGTCAGCGGCACTTACCCGGCAGAAGATCTCCGGCGGTCACATCCCGGACTGCTTCATGGCCGCCATCCTCTTCTCCCCGGCGGTCACATACAGTTTCTCGCGATAACTGCAGTGACTGCTGGGTAATCCCGGCCGTAAAGCAGTCAGTCCGATGACGTCACCGCCGGGGAAGCAGGTAATCAGCTGTGCTGCGTCGCGATGACAGGCTCTGCCTGTCATTGCGATGTAGCAGAGCTGGATCGTCGTGGGACTGTCGTTATGGACTGCGTCGGACAGGTGGTATACTGTTGGTTTGTTTTTTTTCTTTTTTTACAGGAGATCGATGGCGTCGCAGGAATGAGAGAGTAATAAAAAAAATGAAAACTGTGTTGTCTCTTTTATTTCATTAAAATACTTTTTTCTTGCTTTGTCTTTTTTTTATGCATTTAATAACTTTGGGATTAATAATGGATCGGTGTCTTATTGACACCTCTCCATTATTAACCGGGCTTATTGTCACCGTGCAATCAACGGTGACATTAACCCCTTATTACCCCACTTGCCACCGCTACAGGGCAGTGGGAAGAGCCGGGTAAAGTGCCACAATTGGCACATCTTTTGATGCGCCAAATGTGGGGCTGCTGTAGCCTGGTATTATCAGGCTGTTGAGGGCCAAAATCCATGGGCCTTGACAGTCTTTTAATACCAGGCCGCAGCAGTCTGCATTTTACTTGGCTGGTTAACAAAAATAGGGGGACCCCTACGCCGTTTTTTTTTCGAGGGGATCCCCTATTTTTGTTAACCAGCCAAGCTAAGCAGACTGCTGTGGCCTGGTATTATCAGGCTGGCAAGGTCCATGGATATTGGATCCTTACCAGCCTGAAAAACCAGGCCTCAGCGGTCTGCTTCATCTGGCTGGTTAACAAAAATAGGGGGGACCCCACGCCAATTTTTTTCGAGGGGATCCCCTATTTTTGTTAATCAGCCAAGATATGCAGACTGCTGTGGCCTGGTATTATCAGGCTGGCAAGGTCCATGGATCTTGGCTCCTTAACAGCCTGAAAATCCAGGCCTCAGCGGTCTGCTTCATCTGGCTGGTTAACAAAAATAGGGGGGACCCCACGCCATTTTTTTTTCGAAGGGAACCCCTATTTTTGTTAATCAGTTCCCTCTGATGTCACTGATGGTGTCCCTGGCTGACCTGAAGTGAAAGTGGAAAGCAATCAATTAAGCTTTCCACTTCCTCTCCTGTCAGCCAGGAGAGGAGCTCATTCATTTGGGGGTTTACTGTGAGGCTACAGCATTAGCTGCGGTCCCTGCAGTAAACATTAACCCTTTCTGAAGGATTACACCGTGGGACCTGACTGTGCATGGGATAGGTAAGAATAATTTTGCTTTATTATTTTATTTTTATTACAGGAAATGGTTTTAGCAGGTAAATAAAATATGGTCAAAAACTGTGTGATTATTTCATTAAACTTCTTTTTTATTAAAGTGTGTGTGTTTGATTTTTCTTTCATACAATAGGATTAATAATTGATAGTTGTCTGATTGACAGCTCTCAATTATTAACCTGGCTTAAAGTGACCTTTCAATTGCAAGGTCATTTTAACCCCTTATTAACCCATTCGCCACCGCTACAGGGCAATGGGAATAGACGGGCAAAGTGCCAGAAAGGGCAAATCTAATTAGAGATTTGCCCTTTCTGGGGTGTCTGGGGGCAGATGTTAAGTAGCCGGGGGGGGCCAAAAAAAATGGTCCCTCTCTGGGCTATTATTATCTGCCCCCACTCACTGGCTTTGTCTGTCTGGTTGCGAAAATAGGGCGGGAGCCCACGCATTTTTTTTCAGCAATTTTACACCTCATATATATATATATACATGTCATTGAATTTGTGACACATATATATATATATTTATATTTATAGTTCATACACTTCTACATAGTATAATAGCCGCTAATTCAATTGCCGGCTTTTGTGAAAATGCAGAACCCGACATGAAATGACACTTGGTGTACATAGGGTTAACCATGTCTTTTCATGTAGTTTGATATCTGATTTGCACAAACAATTACATGAGTGTAAAGGTACTGCCACACTAAACAATCCCGCTAGCGATCACGATAACGACGCATACTAATGCGATCGCTAGCGGGATTGTTTCTATATCGCTAAGTGCGGCCACATTTAGCGATATAGTTAACGACGCTATCGCCGTTAGCGATCTTCTTAACGACTTTAGCGGTACAAAAGTACCGCTAAATCGCTAAGAAAAGGTGCCACACAGCGATTAGATACTTACCCAGCGGGAGCGCCGACGAGAAAATAGGGTCCGGAACGATTCCAGCGACGAGCGAGATCACAGCAGGAAGCTCGTCGCTGGCAGATGCCGCACTGAACAACATCGCTAACGGGATCGCTAAATAGTGACGTTTTTTAGCGATCCCGTTAGTGATATTGTTCAGTGTGGCATACCCTTAAGTGTGCAAAATTTCACACCTGTAGGGGTTAATTAAAGGTGTAAATTCGTAGCAAAAAAGTCCGTTTTTTTTTACAACGAATTTACACCTTTAATTAACCCCTACAGGTGTGAAATTTTGCACACATAGACTGATGTAATTGTTTGTGCAAATCAGATAGCAAAGGACATGAAAAGACATGGTTAACCCTATGTACACCAAGTGTCATTTCATGTCGGGTGCTTCTGTCTTTTCACAGAAGCCGACTTTACCTGGCAATTGAATCAGAGGATATTTTACTATGTAGAAGTGTATAAACTATACATATATGTATATATATATGTCACAATGACATGTATATATATATATATATATATATGTATTCTATGTGTGTATATTTAGTGTTTACAAGGAAAGAAAGAGGTTTTTTTTAGTTGCGATATTTTGTTCCCATAGACTTACATGGGACTTCCGGTATCGGTATCGGGTATCGCCGATATTTTAATGGTATCGGCGATACCATTCCGATTCCGATACTTTTGGATATCGGAAAGTATCGCTCAACACTATTCAGTAGGTCAGTTGTGTCCTGAATGTAGCTGGGTGTATCCTTTACCAGAGGTTTAAGAATACCCTCTACCCATCCAGATACCTGCTCAGTAAGGGTGTCCACACATGAAATAATCGGCCTCCCTGGATTTCCGGCTTTGTGGATTTTGGGAAGCATGTAGAATGTCCCTGTTCTTGGGCTTTCTGGTATCAGGTCATCAGCTCTTAAGGATTTGTCAGGCAGACAAGATACCAACTTGCTTAGTTCCTTGTAATAGTCCTGTGTAGGGTCCGACTCCAGTTTTCTGTAGTAGCGTGTGTCCGTAAGTTGTCTGTTTGCTTCCTTCATATAGTCTGATGTGTTCATCATGACTATTGCACCTCCCTTGTCAGCAGGTTTAATGATGATTTCTTTGTTGGTTTTCAGAGACTGTATGGCCTTTCTCTCCTGGGCACTGATGTTGGATGCTTGTCTCCTGTTGGTGGCTATGATGGTGGATTTTATCAAATGTCTGAATGAGTCTATATATTTATCCAAATGAGGCTTGCGTCCAGGAGGAGGTGTCCAGTCTGACCTCTTCTTGGTTGTTCGGATCCCTTTTCCTTCAGTCTGAGTGTTTTCTGAACCTTCTGTATCATTGAAGTATTCCCTCAGGCGCAGTCTCCTGATATCAGTGTTATGTGTCTGTTATAAGTCATATGTCTGAGGAACGAGGTCAGAGGTCTATTATATAATGTGACACTTGTGTGATGTCACCTGTACATTATATGAGCTCATTATGTAATATTATACCTCTATGATATGATGCCACCTGTCCATTATATGATGTCTCGTGTCCGTTATATGATGTCACATGTCCATTATATGATGCCACCTGTCCATTACATGATGTCTCGTGTCCATTATATGATGTAACGTGTCCGTTATATGATGTCACGTGTCCATTATACACCGATTATATGACGCTTCTTTTCTGCCCTTGGACATGAACCGTCACTGCTCCTCAGGTTATTGGGGTCTATGTGGTTTCCCGTAGACCTGACAATCTTCCCTTGTGACACTTTCCCTGTGCGGATCGGTACCGACCCGTCTCGTTGGTGCTGCCGAGAGCTGAAGCCGCTCTCTTGGATGTGCCGGTCCCAGCCTGCACCTCTCGCTCGTCTGCGGAAGGACAGGGGTTAATCCCATCCCGTAGACCGGAATTTCATCATAAACTCTATGAATCCAGTAAAAAGTGCTCGCACGCAGAATGGTATTGATCCTGACCCGGCCGCTGCGTCCATCCTCTGGAGATTCCTTCCACATTTGGAAATTAATTAGATAATTGATTTTGATTACACTTGAAGCTGGAAGCTGAAGTGTTGGGGGGTCATAACCCGCAGCCGCGCTCCCCGGGGGACGGGACGGCTTCTGTGGTCGCTGCTAAGACCACTACTCCATTGATCTGCAAACTTCAGGTTGACCTCCCTGATACACGACGGGGAGAGGAAATTAAAAGCCCTCGTTAGCTTCCCGGCCCAACAGGACGCGGTGGAGGCTTCAATTCAAGAACGAAGGCCCCCGAGATCAAAGAAGGCCGAACATTCAAGAGA
Organism: Oophaga sylvatica; assembly: GCA_033576555.1. NCBI lineage: Eukaryota > Metazoa > Chordata > Amphibia > Anura > Dendrobatidae > Oophaga > Oophaga sylvatica. The sequence goes on along the minus strand of JARQOD010001577.1, from coordinate 18,912 downwards.
CGGCTACAGATAAAGGTCAGACGTCCAAAGTGTCCTCCACTATCAGGTCAGCACTCATCAGTCAGGTGAGCTGTGGAGGACACTGTGGAGGAGGCAGGGGAGCTGTGGAGGAGGCAGTGGAGCTGCGGATGAGGCTGTGGAGCTGTGGATGAGGCTGTGGAGCTGTGGAGGAGGCAGGGGAGCTGTGGAGGAGGCAGTGGAGCTGTGGATGAGGCTGTGGAGCTGTGGAGGAAGCTGTGGAAGAGGCAGTGGAGCTCTGAAGGAGGCAGTGGAGAAGGCAGGGGACTGTGGAGGAGGCAGTGGAGCTGCGGAGGATGAGGTGGAGGAGGCAGTGGAGCTGTGTAGGAGGCTGTGGAGCTGTGGAGGACGCGGTGGAGGAGGCTGTGGACACCCAGAGATTTTCCTTGCGTTGGCCGACCAAGTAATCTGTGGAGCAGCCAGATCACTAGAAGCCAGAGATCACTGTGCGGAGATAACACCTTTATATTACAGTAGATAACACAGGATCCACCATCCACCATAGGTGATGTCACAGCTCACCTCCATCATCATTATTTGGGCGTTCCCAAGATACTGATGATGGAGGTGATGGCTGATGACCAGATACTGATGATGGAGGCGACGGGCAGTCACCAAATACTGATGATGGAGGCGATGGGCGGTCACCAGATACTGATGATGGAGGCGACGGCCGGTCATCAGATACTGATGATGGAGGTGATGGGTGGTCACCAGATACTGATGATGGAGGTGATGGGCGGTCACCAGATACTGATGATGGAGGTGATGGGTGGTCACCAGATACTAATGATGGAGGTGACAGGCAGTCACCAGATACTGATGATTGAGACGATGGGCAGTCACCAGATAGTGATGATGGAGGCGATGAGCGGTTACCAGATACTGATGATGGAGGTAATGGGCAGTCACCAGATACTGATAATGGAGGCGATGGACGAACACCAGATACTGATGATGGAGGCGACGGCTGGTCACCAGATACTGATGATGGAGGTGATGGGAGGTCACCAGATACTAATGATGGAGGTGATAGGTAGTCACCAGATACTGATGATGGAGGTGACGGCCGGTCCCCAGATACTGATGATGGAGGCGACGAACGGTCACCAGATACTGATGATGGAGTTGACGGGTGGTCACAAGATACTGATGATGGAGGTGATGGGCGGTCACCAGATACTGATGATGGAGGTGACGGGCGGTCACCAGATACTGATGATGGAGGTGACGGGCGGTTACCAGATACTGATGTTGGAGGCGACGGACGGTCACCAGATGTTAATTTTGTTTCTTTTGTTCATTTGGTTTGCAAAAACAGAGTAGTGATATTAATTGCGGCATTTCGCAGTAAGACACGAAAAATAAACTGCTTTAAATCTGCACCGAAACGTGCAGCAAATGAGCAATGAAAAGAGCAGATTGCTGCAGCATGTCGTATTACTGACACCTGTATAAAAATCACACAGGAAAAAAAGCAGCATCTCTGCCTGTGGGAACGAGGCTTCAGGGGCTCAGCTCTGTAATGCACCAGGTCTGCAACATGTGAACACAGCCTTAGCGCTGAAAATGGAGGACAGGTGTGAATGACACCAGGATGAAGGTGATAGAATCTGTTCCTTCACGTCTGATACATTGCATCAATGAGGTTTTTGACTCTCTGGATGTAAAGATCAATTGTCTATTCACTGACATGAGGCCAGGAACTAGTGATGAGTGAGCGTGCGCGTTAATCCCTCGAGTATCACGGTGCTCGGATGTGCTCGTTACTCAACGAGTATTGGCTGGTGCTCAGATTTGAAGCTTGTATCCCCGCCCCATATCTTTGGCGCCTGTTACAGTTTATGCGGGGATTGCCTGCGCGTCACTGTAATGACGTAGCCATTTTGGTTGTGGCAATACTGTGATTGGCTGGCCGTCTGACATCAGAGGATATAAAAGGACGTTTGCTTTTTCTGCTTCTGTGTGATACATTCTGCATTTAGCCTGGGGACAACTGTTGAAGCAAAGAGCGTGCCTGAATAGACTCTAGGCAGGGCTTAGGGCTTTGCAGTTTGTTGCTAAATATATAACTGCTGCACATGACCACATTGTTTTTTTGTGGGGTAAAAAAATTGACCTTACTGTCATTCATAGAGTATTATTCTGGTTTGAGTTACATTACCGTGGTATATAACACTCCCAAAAAAAGTTCAACATTTTGTTCTGGATTGAATTAGTCATCCATACAGTGTAATGTGCTTAGTTGGTGACAAGGCTACAAAGATGGCAGAATCCCACGACACTCTCGAGGGAGCGTTCAGAGGAAGTTCGGAGCTAGACCAAGCTGGCATGACAGTGAAGGTGGCATGAGCCTGTGGTCCGAAACTGGCCACTTTCCAGGAACCACTAAGACCCGAACCCAGACAGCAGCCTTCATCACTGGGATTCTTGCAGACTGCAGATAGGAGAGCCAGGATAGAGCAACTGGTGAGTGGACTGTGGGGTCTGGGCTGGTCAGAAGAAACAAGGAGGTGAGCCAGAACCAGGTCTGGAGAAATGTTATCGTTACCGAGAGTTGGCATCCCGAGCGGTGGTTGTTACTTCTGAAATGGCAGCGGAGATCAGGGTCCATTGAAGAGTTTTGGACCCATCATAACATCTTGTTTCACCAGCGGGCAGTAGAGATGGAACACTTACCTCGAAGCCTGCAAGAACTGACAGCTGAAACCAAGGTCACGTTCCTCAAAATGGAGGGGCAACATAGCTGGTGTGAAGTGGGTGTGAGCCCAAAAGGAAGGGAGCAGGATGAACTCTTCTTTCCAAATAAACGGGTCTGGGAGAGGCTCCATGAGGAATCTCGAGACAGAGCTACCAACCCGAGAAATTGTACTATCCTTGAGGTTCCCCACCTCCTATGTGGGAGCAGGCTATGGTGCAGGTGACACAGGGGCTGTTGCCCAATTCTACATGTTGGGCGCTCGGGCACTACCTAAAGCCAAGTCACTTACAGCCCAGAAACATGGGAATCTGGCTCCAGGAAGCAGGTGGAGGCAGTTTCCCTAGCCTCCCAAGGAAGTGGACACCTGAAGAGGATTACTGTGTTAACCTGCTTATCACTTACTGCTGGTTGTGCACTTTGTGCAAAGCCTTTATGAGTGTAGGAGTACAGCAAGCTCCCTTTCAAAATATTTGAATGAAGCCCGACAATTGTTGCTTTTCAGGGGGTCTATGGATGACTGATGACCCTCCTTATAATTGTTTCTGGCTTTGGACTGTGCAAAGCCTTTATGAGTGTAGAGATGTAGAGATGCCACAACTACACTTTCTTAATTTTTTATGAGGCACTCCATTTGGTGTCTTCAAGGGTGTATGGATGACCCTCATAATTTATGGCAGGCTTTGCACTGTGTGTAGAATTTTTAAGAGTTTAGGAGTACCACAACTATTCTTTGAACACAATTTTTGAGTGAAGTGCTACAGTTTGTGCCTTCAAGGGTGTATGCATGACCCCGCTTATAATTTTTGTCATGCTTTGCACTTATGTGTCTAGGTGTAGCACTACATGACAATTTGAACAGAATGTGTATGAGGCCCTCTTTATCTAATTTTTGGCAGTTCTTGCTTTTTTCATAAATTACACTGAAATTTCCAAAATATTTAGAGTTGAGAGTCCTCAGTGGTTGATACCTTTTAATGGCTAACTGAAAAGATGGTAACAAATTGCAAGCTTTCGAGTTACCATCTTTTCAGTTAGCCATTAAAAGGTATCAACCACTGAGGACTCTCAACTCTAAATATTTTTCTATCTACTGGCTAACACGGTACAAAGATATACATCTTTACTGTACTGAAATTTCCAAAATTTTTTTATAAAAATTTCAATTTTAGTTACTTAAATTATTAATTTTTGTAAATCCTTTTTAAATTTTTCCTTTTATACAAGTCGTCATACAGGAGAGAATGTTTAGTAACATTTTTTTTCCTGTAAACTACAATTTCTCGTGGGTTTGGAATGTTTTATTGTCAGTACTTAAAGTGGAGTAAAAGTGTGACACCATTGTCCTCAGCAGTGATCTGGGGGTCAGAGATGCTTCCAGGGGTCTTCCCCATGCTGTTCTCCTTCCATTCAGCACTTTTCCCATCCATTCCAACATTTTCACTACCCCCCAGACGGTAAAAAAAGCTCAGCTTTCCCATTATACTCCTTACTGGAGACGAACCCCCCGAGTTTTAGGAATTGCTCGAGCCCCCGAGCATTTTATTGCTCGCTCATCCCTACAGGGGACCACAAATCTGGCGATATTCATGATGGACCGGCCCTTTAATTGATCAACAAGGTGGGTGGTGCAGACTGGGGGGTTTATGGGGTCATAAATTGCCGGTTCGGGGAAGGAGGATTTCCAGTTAGATGAAGTCGCGGTCGGTTCCTCTCGCAGTTTATTAACGTTCAGCTGGAGATGATTTGTGACCTCGCGAGCGGCTTCTCCTTTATTTCACTTTCTCAAGGCTGACACCGAGAGCGGGACAAGCGGCCGCTTCCACCTCTTACCTTAGAAATTAATCATCCTGTTCTTAAAACACAGATGGGAAAGTTCTGAGTCAGCGGGAACCGAGCCGGCGACCCACACAGTGATCGGAGGAACACATCGGGACTAATACAACTAATACATTGTGTGGAGGGACGAGCGGCCGCCGCGGCCCCCGAAGGACGGAGATTGGGTTTCTTTCAAAGGCCATAATGGCTATTGTGTAACGACAAGACCCGCTCCAGGCAGGATCGGCGCTCAGAGTCTGCCGCTGCAAGGGTTAATTCACAGCGAGCGAGAAACGTGCGCCAGCGAGGAGCTCCGACAAATAACACTCCGAAAAGAGTGCAGCGCTAACACAGTGCCCGCATAGGAAGAGCACCCCCCTAGTAACAGCGCCCCCATAGGAACAGCACCAGCAGTGCCCGCATAGCAACAGCGCCCCCATAGGAACAGCACCAGCAGTGCCCGCATAGCAGCAGCGCCCCCATAGGAACAGCACCAGCAGTGCCCGCATAGGAAGAGCACCCCCTAGTAACAGCGCCCCCATAGGAACAGCACCAGCAGTGCCCGCATAGCAACAGCGCCCCCATAGGAACAGCACCAGCAGTGCCCGCATAGCAGCAGCGCCCCCATAGGAACAGCACCAGCAGTGCCCGCATAGGAAGAGCACCCCCCTAGTAACAGCGCCCCCATAGGAACAGCACCAGCAGTGCCCGCATAGCAACAGCGCCCCCATAGGAACAGCACCAGCAGTGCCCGCATAGCAACAGCGCCCCCATAGGAACAGCACCAGCAGTGCCCGCATAGCAACAGCGCCCCCATAGTAACAGCGCCCCCATAGGAACAGCACCAGCAGTGCCCGCATAGCAACAGCGCCCCCATAGGAACAGCACTAGCAGTGCCCGCATAGGAAGAGCACCCCCCTAGTAACAGCGCCCCCATAGGAACAGCACCAGCAGTGCCCGCATAGCAACAGCGCCCCCATAGGAACAGCACCAGCAGTGCCCGCATAGCAACAGCGCCCCCATAGGAACAGCACCAGCAGTGCCCGCATAGGAAGAGCACCCCCCTAGTAACAGCGCCCCCATAGGAACAGCACCAGCAGTGCCCGCATAGCAACAGCGCCCCCATAGGAACAGCACCAGCACAGTGCCTGCATAGGAAGAGCACCCCCCTAGTAACAGCGCCCCCATAGGAACAGCACCAGCAGTGCCTGCATAGCAACAGCGCCCCCATAGGAACAGCACCAGCAGTGCCCGCATAGCAACAGCGCCCCCATAGGAACAGCACCAGCAGTGCCCGCATAGCAACAGCGCCCCCATAGGAACAGCACCAGCACAGTGCCTGCATAGGAAGAGCGCCCCTGTAGGAACAGCACCAGCACAGTGCGCCCCTAGGAACAGCACCCCCATAGGAACAGCACCAGCACAGTGCCTGCATAGCAACAGCGCCCCCAGAGGAACAGCACCCCCTAGGAACAGCGCCCCCTAGGAACAGCACCAGCACAGTGCCCGCCATAGCAACAGCGCCCCCATAGGAAAAGCACCAGCACAGTGCCCGCAAAGGAATAGCACCCCCCTAGCAACAGCACCAGCACAGTGCCCGCATAAGAACAGCGCCCCCTAGGAACAGCACCAGCACAGTGCCCACATAGGAACAGCGCCCCCATAGGAACAGCACCAGCACAGTGCCTGCATAGGAAGAGCGCCCCTGTAGGAACAGCACCAGCACAGTGCCCGCATAAGAACAGCGCCCCCCTAGCAACAGCACCAGCACAGTGCCCGCATAAGAACAGCGCCCCCTAGGAACAGCACCAGCACAGTGCCCGCATAAGAACAGCGCCCCCTAGGAACAGCACCAGCACAGTGCCCACATAGGAACAGCGCCCCCATAGGAACAGCACCAGCACAGTGCCTGCATAGGAAGAGCGCCCCTGTAGGAACAGCACCAGCACAGTGCGCCCCTAGGAACAGCGCCCCCATAGGAACAGCACCAGCACAGTGCCCGAATAGGAACAGCACCCCCATAGGAACAGCGCCCCCTAGGAACAGCACCAGCACAGTGCCGCATAGCAACAACGCGCCCCATAGGAACAGCACCCCCTAGGAACAGCGCCCCATAGGAACAGCACCAGCACAGTGCCCGCATAGGAATAGCGCCCCCCCTAGGAACAGCACCAGCACAGTGTCCGCATAAGAACAGCGCCCCCTAGGAACAGCACCAGCACAGTGCCCACATAGGAATAGCGCCCCCCCTAGGAACAGCACCAGCACAGTGCAAGCATAGGAACAGCGCCCCCTAGGAACAGCACCAGCACAGTGCCCACATAGGAATAGCGCCCCCCTAGGAACAGCACCAGCACAGTGCAAGCATAGGAACAGTGCCCTCTAGGAACAGCACCAGCACAGTGCCCGCATAGGAACAGCGCCCCCTAGGAACAGCACCAGCACAGTGCCCGCATAAGAACAGCGCCCCCTAGGAACAGCACCAGCACAGTGCCCACATAGGAATAGCGCCCCCCCTAGGAACAGCACCAGCACAGTGTCCGCATAAGAACAGCGCCCCTAGGAACAGCACCAGCACAGTGCCCACATAGGAATAGCGCCCCCCCTAGGAACAACACCAGCACAGTGCCCGCATAGGAACAGCGCCCCCCTAGGAACAGCACCAGCACAGTGTCCGCATAAGAACAGCGCCCCCTAGGAACAGCACCAGCACAGTGCCCACATAGGAACAGCGCCCCCATAGGAACAGCACCAGCACAGTACAAGCATAGGAACAGCGCCCCCTAGGAACAACACCAGCACAGTGACCACATAGGAACAGCGCCCCCCTAGGAACAGCACCAGCACAGTGTCCGCATAAGAACAGCGCCCCCTAGGAACAGCACCAGCACAGTGCCCACATAGGAATAGCGCCCCCCCTAGGAACAGCACCAGCACAGTGCCCGCATAGGAACAGCGCCCCCCTAGGAACAGCACCAGCACAGTGTCCGCATAAGAACAGCGCCCCCTAGGAACAGCACCAGCACAGTGCCCACATAGGAATAGCGCCCCCCCTAGGAACAGCACCAGCACAGTGCCCGCATAGGAACAGCGCCCCCCTAGGAACAGCACCAGCACAGTGTCCGCATAAGAACAGCGCCCCCTAGGAACAGCACCAGCACAGTGCCCACATAGGAACAGCGCCCCCATAGGAACAGCACCAGCACAGTACAAGCATAGGAACAGCGCCCCCTAGGAACAGCACCAGCACAGTGACCACATAGGAACAGCGCCCCCCTAGGAACAGCACCAGCACAGTGCCCGCATAGGAACAGCGCCCCCCATAGGAACAACACCATCATAGTGCCCCCCTAGGAACAACACCATCATAGTGCCCCCTAGGAAACACGTCAGCACAGTTCCCCCTCTATAGTAATAGCGCCAGCACAGTGCCCCCATAGTAACAGCACCAGCAGAGTGCCACCCATAGTAACAGCACCAGCACAGTGCCCTCCACAGTAACAGCACCAGCACAGTGCCCCCCATAGTAACAGCACCAGCACAGTGCCACCCATAGTAACAGCACCAGCACAGTGCCCCCATAGTAACAGCACCAGCAGAGTGCCACCCATAGTAACAGCACCAGCACAGTGCCACCCATAGTAACAGCACCAGCACAGTGCCCCCCATAGTAACAGCACCAGCACAGTGCCACCCATAGTAACAGCACCAGCACAGTGCCACCCATAGTAACAGCACCAGCACAGTGCCCCCATAGTAACAGCACCAGCAGAGTGCCACCCATAGTAACAGCACCAGCACAGTGCCACCCATAGTAACAGCACCAGCACAGTGCCCCCATAGTAACAGCACCAGCACAGTGCCCCACACAGTAACAGCACCAGCACAGTGCCCCCCATAGTAACAGCACCAGCAGAGTGCCACCCATAGTAACAGCACCAGCACAGTGCCCCCATAGTAACAGCACCAGCACAGTGCCACCCATAGTAACAGCACCAGCACAGTGCCCCCCATAGTAACAGCACCAGCACAGTGCCCCCCATAGTAACAGCACCAGCACAGTGCCCCCCATAGTAACAGCACCAGCACAGTGCCCCCCATAGTAACAGCACCAGCACAGTGCTCCCCATAGTAACAGCACCAGCAGAGTGCCACCCATAGTAACAGCACCAGCACAGTGCCCTCCACAGTAACAGCACCAGCACAGTGCCCCCCATAGTAACAGCACCAGCACAGTGCCCCACACAGTAACAGCACCAGCACAGTGCCCCCCATAGTAACAGCACCAGCACAGTGCCCCCCATAGTAACAGCACCAGCAGAGTGCCACCCATGGTAACAGCACCAGCACAGTGCTCCCCATAGTAACTGCACCAGCACAGTGCCCCCCACAGTGACAGCACCAGCACAGTGCCCCCTACCACAGATTGATGTCTCTCCCTGTGGCAGGATTACTCGTCACATGTAGGGTGATTATAGCGATGACATGAATGATCGGTGTCTGGGTGTTTTTGGGTCCTGAGCTGCTCTGACTCTTGTATATACATACTATCAGCGCCGCCAGCCCTATAAATGTGTTCAGGGGCTGGAAAAGGATCATCAGCCGCTCGCCTGATTTGGGAGATCGTCACCAACTTGCTGAGCACAACGAGCACAATTACCCGACCTCCTGCAGTAAGATTATCACCAGTGCGGATTGTAACATGGCGGATATAGAGGATATATGTACATGTGTATGTCGCTGAGCAGAGAGAATTATCCCAGGGGTTAAATCTTTGGCTCATGCACAATATCACAGCAGAAGCCGAGAGCGAGGACCTTAATAATCTCCATAAACCTGATCTAATAAAGTGCAATCAAACTGCTGCACATTATATCCAGGAGCCATTATGGTTGAAGGGCGACCATATTTTAGGAGGGAGGGGTGCAAGGAGGTGGCGAGGACCCTCGGTTTCTTCCTCCTTCCTAATATGTCGGACATGTGTTCCCCCGACGGTGCTCTAATAGTTGGCTATGTATTAATGTGTTATTATTTTATTAATGTGTCTATGTGTCTACTATGGTACTACTGTTTACTGTGTGAAGTTCCCTTTAATTCTATGTCTTTGTATTGTACTGCAATATGTTATCTGTGCCTATGTTTAGATTAGAAACAGAAGTGGTTAACTGGAGGATGGCCTAGCAGCCTCAAAGAAGCAGGAAGCTCCTGCTTCTGGAGCAGAGCCTGGGCAGGACTGCCTGAGGCAGGACTTGTGTACCCATCCGGGACAGAGGGGACCCTCCAGCTGGGGGATACAGGCTGTCAGGGACTACTGGGCAGCAGGAACGGGCATAAGGACTGTGCGAGTGCCCACAGAGAGACTGTAAGCTCCTAGGAGCCAATTGGGAGCTGAACCATCTGCTGCTGCAGCCGGTGCTGATGAAGTAGCATCTTTGACTAGGGACAGCTCAGGAATTATCTCTTCCTTTTCATCATTATTAAAGTTTTGCCACTGTTGGAACCGAAGTGTGACGTTTGCTGCATCCAGAGGACGCCGTTCCAATATGGTGGATCTGTGTGTCAGAGGTAACCAACTGTGCCATGGGGTTGGGACTTGAACTGTCTTTTTATGTGCAAGGGGCCGGGGTGCTCACTGACTGTGACCTAGTGGACTCGCCCATGACTACCACCCCGTGCCACCTTGTTACTTTTGGCATAGTCAGCAGGATGGACCCCAACAAACTTGTAACCACAAGACTAGAAGAGAAGATTCCTGAGATTTGAAGTTTGTTGACCACAGTGAAAGAGTTAAAGATGGCGGCTGATAGTGACTTAAAGATGATGCTTACCGCTGCTGAGAAGATAGTGGCTGTTGGCACAAAAATGAAGGAGGGTGCCGCCTTTCATGGGTGCCATGTAAGAAATTTGGCGCCAAAGGAAAGGAGGCCGCACCCCACTGTGATGGATGCCCGCCTAAAATGGGTGCGGGCGAAGTATCAGCTACGGCCCCTACAGCAGAATCTGGAGAAACAGGTGGAGCCGCAGGAAGTGACTCCACCCACAAATGGGAGGAGCATGACAGAGACAGACTACCTGTTGATGGATGAGAAGGCATTGCTGGATATGATGGAGAGGAGCAGTATGTCATTCCGCGGCTGCATCAGCCATCAGGACTGGAGGTAATTAGTGGCCCAGGCGGTGACTGGCCTGTGTTTCGAGGCCTGGTGGTCGGAGGAGCTTGAGGGATGGCACCCTTTCCAAACGCCGGATAAGCAGCCGGTGGAGGGCAAAGAGTTTGAGGAATTGGCCGTGCCCCAACAGGAACTGGGAGGAGTCTGGAAGACTCTGGAGGCTGCCCCCAAGGAGCGAATCGGGTCAGGACTGTGAGAACTGTGTTAAGTGGCCATCGAGCTAGGGTATCTGTTTTATTTGTTGCAGGAGCAATGGGACCAGGGTCAGACGAACACCTTTAAGAGACTAACTATGTTTTTATGTACTGTATTGTTTTTTGGTTTTATGAACTATGTCACCTTTTGTTCCAGGAGCCGTTATGGTCGAGGACGACCATATTTTAGGAGGGAGGGGTGCAAGGAGGTGGCGGGGACCCTCGGTTTCTCCCTCCTTTCTTATATGTTGGACATGTGTTTCCCCTGCGGTGCTCTGATAGTTGCTATGTATTAATGTGTCATTGTTTTATTAATGTGTCTATATGTCTACTATGGTACTACTGTTTACTGTGTGAAGTTCATTTAATTCTATGTCTTTGTATTGTACTGCAATATGTTATCTGTGCCTATGTTTAGATTAGAGACAGAAGTGGTTAACCGGAGGAGGCTGGACTAGCAGCCTCAAAGAAGCAGGAAGCTCCTGCTTCTGGAGCAGAGCCTGGGCAGGACTGCCTGAGGCAGGATGTGTGTCCCCGTCCGGGACAGAGGGGACCCCCCGACTGGGGGATATGTGTAGCCCTGGTACACAATACCAGGAGGATGAGTGGAGAGGTAACGGTTAAGGGCTCTCCATGATATCACGTACACTTCGGACACACCCAGCAGGGGTGTGGAGGGGAGTGCTGAGTAGTCTGAGTAGAGTTCAGTCAGTGACTCGAAAGAGTTAGGAAGTGCAGTCTTTGTGCAGTTCAGAAAGTGGAGTCCAGTAAAGGTGAGCCAGTTCACCTCAGCCTGGTCAGAGCTGTGCCCCACTAGAGGACGGACTGAGACATCTGTTGAGAGTCTGAGCAAATCGAAGGGCATAGTGGAAGAGAACAGAAAAGTGCCATCGGTATAGAATACCTGCACATTGTTACCGGTCACTGGAGACCGAAGCATCACCATAGCTTCATGCATGGTGGTAGGAAACCCAGAGGCTTACCGGACCTTAGGTAACGGAAAGCAGCCCCTGAAGAGTCAGTACGTAACTGGGGTCAGGGAGAGTGAGAACCTTGAGTCAGTGCACGACAGGAATTGGAACTCAGCTCTCTCAGAAGAAGGCTCCAACCACAAAACTGACCGGGCAGCACAGCTTTAGAATAGCTGGAGTTATAGAGGGAACTACGCTTTACGCTGGTTGGACTCTTCATCATTGGAAAGTAAAGGAGGCCCCTAACTTGCTTAGCCGTTGCCTCAAAGCTCATCCTCCATCAACCCCATCAGCCTCCCTGGGACCTGCCTGAACAACTTGAAGTAAAGGTATGGAAAGACGCTGATGTGTGAGACTGTGTTATTTGATTGCATTCCTGCACTACCCTATCATTACCATCGACCTGAGGGAAGAGTCCCACCTGTAGGGGACCTGACATCTAGCTGCCTCACCATCCCCTCAGAGATCTACAGCAGCGCTGGTACAAATTACCAGAGACTACAGGTGGCGTCACGAACTGTATATATATCCCCTGTAAATATTCCCCCAACATACGCCTGACCGCCAGGGCCACAGACCGAGCCACCGCTACCTGTGACAACCCCATAGACTTCTACGGGCTCGGCTCTGAGTACCCCATTGCCCTGGTAACTCACAATTGTGGTGCGTGGTCGAGACAAATTGGCGTCACGAACAGGATACGAAACTTGCAGCATTGCGAGCCCTGTGTGCCTGTGGAGTGTTTTGGCGAAAAAGACTGTTGCTGTTGTTTGGCGCCAAATACCGCCATATTTGCCGCCAGATTCGCGCCCTAAGGCGCTGGAGAAGAAGGTGGGCGTACCTGAAAGAGCGCGCAGAGTCTTGGACACGCCCCTGGCTCTGACTCATCGGCAGGTCCTGCAACAGGAAGTGAACGCTCTGACATCAGAGCGCCTGCGACGAAGGTCCTGTTCCCACTGCGGTGCCTGTGAAGTAGCAGCATCTGAAACCGGTAGGCTCCGTTTAACCAAGGGGGCGCTAAGATGTCACACAACAACCGGCTGACAGTGCGGCCCCAGCCGGAGTCCCCAATCCCGCACCGTCTGGTATTGTAGCGCCAGATGGGGGTGCAGGCCCTGCACCCAGTCCGGTAGTCCCGATCATGCCACTAACGCTCCCATATATGCCTGGGGCGAAATGGCTTCCCCAGTACAGCGGTGAGCCAGGCACATTAGCAGGCTTCAAGCGGAAGTTATGCAGCATCCTAGAAATGTACTCCATGCCTGAGAGACAAAAAGCTGCTGTGCTAATAGGGCAGCTAACTGGCGCTGCTGAGAGGGAAGTGGAGACTTGGGATACCGTTGATCAGGAGTCGGTACCTGCGATCTTCCTTAAGCTGCATGCATATTTGAAGACCGCACGGAAACGGATCTCCGGATGGCCTTCTATCACTGTTCACAACAGCCAGGTGACAGCATCCGGGACTACGCTTGCCGACTACAAGGAGCCCTGAGAGCTCTAAAGCAATTAAACATTTAAATGCTATTGATGAGAATAAATGCTGAAAGAACAATTTATACAGGGATTGAGATCCCAAGAGGAACGCAGAACTGTAAACTGGTGGTCCTTAGATCATCCGGATGCTACCTTTGATGCCCTAAAAGACATGGCAATAAAAGGGCTGCGGCCCCTGGGCAAACTTGAGGTGGCAACCCAACATCATCAGGCTGAAGTCACTCTGGAACCGGCAGTAAATCCCTTTTCCCCGTTAGTGGCCGAAGCCAAAGCGCAGGTGACCCCTCCTAGTGAATTGGATTGTCTGCGCTCAGAGGTGCGCCAGCTGACTAAAAATCTGGCTGCTGTAATGAGTGCCCTGCAACTGCGGAAAGAGGAAGAAGGGAAGATCTTGTTAGCAGACTGCCCAGAAGACGTCCCGTGGATGCACCGGAGAAGAAAGAAGACGTCGCCCCCCCGGAGGAGGACAACGCCACCCCCAGGAGCGACCTCTGATCAACACCCTCCTCGTCGAGAGATCATCTGTTACCGATGCAACCGGAAAGGTCATATGTCTCCACAGTGTCCTTTAAACGGGCAGAACCTGGGTCCAAGGGCCAACACCCAGGAGAATACCCGTCAGGCCCCCTAGACTGGAACCGCAGGTATGTGGGTGGGCGACCCTACCTGTCTATCATCTTAGATGGTATTGCAGTTCCGGCATTGTTAGACACTGGGTCCCAGGTGACCCTAATTCCTGATGCCCTCTATACTAAGTACTGGTCAATGGACAGTCTTAAACCCCCGAGCTCTGACTTTACCGTGTATGCTTCTAATGGTCTTCCTGTAGAAGTACTTGGGACAAAATGTGTAGATGTAAAGGTGGGCAGAGAGGAGTTGAAAGACCAGGGGCTTCTGGTAGTAAAGACTGTAAATGAGGAGAACGGTTTAAATATAATTTTGGGTACTAACATTATCGGTAATTGTTTGGGAGAAGTTGTGTTCTTGCTCCAACAGCTCGCTGAGATTGCCCGACCAAGGCAGAGAGGAGTAATCCAAAGAGAGATCCGGGCCCTGGTGTGTCAGCAGCAAGCGAAGCTTACAGACGGCGAAATTGGTAATGTACGGGTCACTGACTCGGATCCTATTGTGATACCCCCAATGAGTGAAATGATCATTTGGTGCAGGGCAGCCATAGGTCTGAGAGGACAGAATTACCAAGCTGTAGTAGAACCCCACCATTCAGAACATAGACCTACACTTATGACTGCTAGAGGAGTAGTAGAAGTGGTGAATGGAAGAGTACCGGTACGGCTTCTCAATTGGGGAGATGATGAGGTAAACTTACCCCGTTACGCAACCATTGCTAAACTACATGCTGTTGATAATAATTCTATTCTCCCGGCTGAGTCCTTAGACTCCTGTCAAATAGCGGAGGACAATGACCCAGCAACTCAGGTGGCGGAATGGTGTCAGCAACTCCATGTTGGGACGGACACCACTCCCGCTCACCAGAAGCAAGGGGTATTACGGGTGGTGCAAGAGTACGCCCAAGTGTTTAGCAAGAATCCACTTGATTTTGGGATAATTAAGGGAGTACAACATCATATCCCTACAGGCAGTCATCCTCCCATCAAAGAGCGGTATAGGCCAATACCTCAGCTCATTATCAGAAGGCTAAAGAAATGTTGCATGATATGAAGAAAGCTGGGGTGATAAGGGATAGTTGTAGTCCCTGGGCAGCCCCTCTAGTTCTGGTTAAAAAGAAAGATGGTAGTATGAGAATGTGTGTGGATTACAGGCAGGTGAACCGCATAACACACAAGGATGCATACCCGTTACCACGCATAGAGGAATCATTAGCTGCTCTGAAAACGGCTAACTACTTTTCTACCCTTGATCTGACTAGTGGTTACTGGCAAGTGGCTGTGGCTGAGGAGGATCGTGAGAAAACGGCTTTCACCACCCCAATGGGGCTCTGTGAGTTCGACAGAATGCCGTTTGGGCTCAGCAGTGCCCCAGGAACATTTCAGAGAGGTGAAATTGTCTGGGACATCTCAATTTTGAAACCGTGCTGCTATACCTAGACGACGTCATCGTGTATTCCAAGACATATGAGGACCATCTGAAGCACCTGGCAGAAGTATTCGAGTCCCTGTCCAGGTACGGGATGAAATTAAAACCCTCAAAATGCCATCTACTCAAGCAGAAGGTACAATACTTGGGGCACATCGTCAGTTCGGAAGGAGTAGCGCCGGACCCAGAGAAAGTCACTGCCATCCAGAAGTGGCCGGAGCCGAAGAACCTTAAGGAAGTGCGACAGTTCCTGGGACTAACGGGTTACTACAGAAGGTTCGTGAAAGATTACACGAAGAAGGCAGCTCCTTTACAGGACCTCCTGGTAGGACAATCCCTAAAGAGCAGAAACCCTCCCTTTAATTGGGGTAAAGAACAGGCTGAAGCATTCCAAAAGATGAAAGAGATCCTTACAGGTGATGAGATCTTAACCTATCCTGATTACAGCCAACCGTTCCTGTTGTACACCGACGCCAGTAATGAAGGGTTGGGAGCAGTTCTCAGTCAGAAGCAGAATGGCCAAGAAAAAGTCATCGCATATGCCAGCAGAAAACTCAGGCCAACTGAAAGGAATCCGGAAAATTATAGCAGCTTCAAGCTGGAGTTTCTGGCGCTGGTCTGGGCCATTACTGAAAGATTTAAGCATTATCTGGCCTCCAATCGGTTCACTGCGTTTACAGATAACAACCCCTTAACGCACCTGGAAACCGCCAAGCTGGGTGCCATGGAGCAGCGATGGATGGCTCGGTTGTCCAATTACCAGTTTACTATCAAGTATCGGGCAGGTCGAAAGAATGCTAATGCTGACGCATTGTCCCGAATGCCGCATGACTCTGATACGGAAGAAGAATCGGACGACCTGGAAGAAATTGAGCTACCTGCGTTCCATCGAAATGGGGTAGTCCACGAGCATCGAGTCAACAGAAAGCAGTATGGTGCAACATTAAATCCTTTACCCCATCACAGCTGGAAAGAGACTCAGGACAGTGATCCAGTGGTCAGCCGCATCAAGGAGTTGTTAAGACAGGAAGGCTCCTCTTTGGAAAAGGATGCACCTATGTCAGCCAAGCTCCTGTGGAACGAGAAAAGCAGGTTGTTCCTATACCGTGAGAAGTTGTGCAGGAGATACGTCAACCCCAGAACCCATGAGATGGTCTGGCAAATCGTGGTCCCCAAGGCAGACGTCCCAATGGTGTTGGAAGCATACCACGATCAAGCAGGACACTTTGGCTGGAGAAAGCTGGAGACCCTGTTGAGATGCCGGTTCTACTGGGTAGGGATGCGCAGCTCCATCGAGAGGTGGTGTCGGAACTGTGGACCCTGTGGTCTCAGAAGAAAGGACTACGGTAGTCAGAAGGCACCCCTGCAACCTATCCGGACGACTCGCCCCCTGGAGATTTTGGCCCTGGACCACGTCAAACTGTCGCCAAGTAGATCTGGATACTCATACGCCCTGACCATGGTGGACCATTACTCCAGATTTCTGGTGGTTGTTCCAGTTAAGGATCAGACCGCAGTGACGGCCGCGAAAACCTTTCAAGCAAGTTTCTGCAGACCGCATGGGTATCCGGAGCAAGTATTAACCGATCAAGGACCTGCTTTCGAAGCTGATTTATTCAAGGAATTCTGTCACATGTACGGGTGCAAGAAAATTAGAACAACGCCATACCACCCTCAAACCAACGGTCTTTGTGAAAAAATGAACCATATTGTCCTTGACTTGTTGAGATCCATACCGTTGGAAGACAGAAATCGATGGCCGGACTTACTACCTGATTTGGTTGATTTGTATAACCATATTCCTGTAAGTTCTACTAACTGCACTCCAGCCTATCTTATGAGAGCAAGGCCCGGAAGACTACCAATGGATTTAGAACTTGGAGTAGTAGAACCGGAGGCAGACGACGCCGTTGAAAATTGGGACACAAATCGGCAAGAGCAGTACAGAAGAGTGCAAATCTGTGTGGAGGAAAGTCTCAACAAGGCACGGGAGAAACAGGAAGATATTTACAACAGAAATGCTCCTGCCAAGCCTTTGATGCCTGGAGAAGTGGTATTAAAAAGAAAAAGGAAAATGCACAAATTGGATAACCAGTGGGAAAAAGAACCCTACGTCGTACAAGATTCTAAATATGACAACAGAAAAGTTTGTATCATCAGTAAGGACGGAGGAAGAACAATAACCACTGTGTCCAGAGACCATTTGAAATTGTGTACAGAACCCTTAAAGCGTTGTGAAAAGAACCCTGTCATCAATCAAGAAGAAAGAAGGAAGAGGTCATACACACGGATCTGGGAGATTTTCCTGCGGATTGGCCCAGACTGGGAGATGCTGTAATAATTCCAGTATTGCAGTTTTATCAGCCACCAGAGGAAGTTCTACCTCCAGTTATGCCCGTGGTGCCAGTTGAGCCAGTTCAGGAGTTACCCATTCCAGCAACACCTCAACCTACGGAATCTCAAGAAGGATCATCTGAAGCAGCGCCCCATACTATGGGATCCCCTGGTGAAGCTGACTCACACCGCCCAGCCATCAGTACGCTTGCCAGATCCATAGAAAGATTGAGGCAGTTCTATAGTTTGCCGTTACGCAGTGCAGACAGATCACAACTTAATATACCTGAAGCTACTCCACGTAGATCAGAGCGAATCACAAAAGGGAAGATACCCATTCGATACCAGCAGTAATTATAACAAATTAATGTGAATATTGTAAAAAGTATATATATAAATGTGTCTTTTCCTTATGGTGTCTTATAATGGACTCAGAGGCTGAGGACTGAGCCAGCCCAAAAACTGTATCTTGTAAATAGTTGCACTAAGGTGCCTTTTAATGGTTTCACATGAAGCCTTGACTTACCTCTGAACATAAAACCCGTGTGGTGAGGCACTGAGTGAGGTCTGCATTCGGATGTCCTGCAGCCCACCCAGGACCCACGTTGAAGGTTTGGTGCGGGTCCTTCACAAGCATATTGTCTATTTATATGAAAATGTTATTTAATATTGTATTTTTCTATATATAATGTGTTGTTAGCAACGTTCAAGACATCCTTACCTCCCGGATGGGACGAATTAATGTTTAATGTTGATGTTTAATGCATAAACAAAAATGTCTCTTGTATTTCACAGCCCGGGAGTGCTGTCGTTTACCATGGGGGAATGTGTAGCCCTGGTACACAATACCAGGAGGATGAGTGGAGAGGTAACGGTTAAGGGCTCTCCATGATATCACGTACACTTCGGACACACCCAGCAGGGGTGTGGAGGGGAGTGCTGAGTAGTCTGAGTAGAGTTCAGTCAGTGACTCGAAAGAGTTAGGAAGTGCAGTCTTTGTGCAGTTCAGAAAGTGGAGTCCAGTAAAGGTGAGCCAGTTCACCTCAGCCTGGTCAGAGCTGTGCCCCACTAGAGGACGGACTGAGACATCTGTTGAGAGTCTGAGCAAATCGAAGGGCATAGTGGAAGAGAACAGAAAAGTGCCATCGGTATAGAATACC